>CM030840.1:12834793-13097293 GCA_018105865.1 Metaphire vulgaris | reverse complement strand
AGTTACTGACAATAGTTACTTTTGGCTGAAAGTAACTAGTTACTCCACTAGTTACTCAAAATAGCAACTAGTTACAGTAACTAGCGTTACTGTAACTAGTTACTACCTAGCACTGCCTAGAGATGCAGTCAGCTACCGAGGGGAGACCAGTGGACTCGAAGATTTGTGCGTTGCGGATACGATCCCACCAGTGCACACAGAGTAGGCCTATCTGTCTTTGGCAACGCATATGAAACTCCTCCAGAGTCCGAAGGTAATGGGCGAGTAATGTCCATGTCTCAGAGGCGTATAAGAGAACGGACAGGACTAATGTTTGATAGAGTCGCGTCATGGTCCTCAACGAGAGCTTCTTGTTCTTCCATATATTTTGCAGTGAAGACGCCATTTCAATGCGCTGCATGTGAGATGTCTGCTCTGCTTAAATTATGACATCCATTGACCATCTTCGTTGCTTGTCTTTGCAATTTTTCTAAAAGCTCTATATCTTTTTTTCAAGAATGGATTCCATGCCTGAACGCAGTATTCTAGATGGGGACTTACCAATGACTTATATAGTTTAACTGATTGTCTCAACTGACTATTGTCTTTTTCATCATTCCAAACATTCGGTTTCCTTTTTCGGTGCCTCCATACATTGCAAACAACCTCGAATGTAAGCCATCTAACCCTGGACTTCTTTCTGTCTTCAAATTGGTCAAAACCTCGATAACACATTCTTTTGTACACACTATATCTGTTAGCATTCTTCTTCGTTTCATCGAACACAATTTTGGTTTCTGGCATAGTATTTGTAATTTCTTCTCTAAATACTGAACGAAGATACAGTTATTTAGAAGCTGTGCAGTTTCTACATCGTCTGTTATCGCACATCCCAGAACATATCCCAGTAAATTTAGTTCGGCATTATCAATGTCACATCTGGCCCACGATTCTGTGATTCCGATAATGTCTGGGCACATAACTTTTACTTGCATCTCCAACTCGGCCATATTTATAAGCCCCAATCAAACTCCTGGCATTTACAGCACATAACAAAATTTATGCGGTTTTCCATTCACTGACTTGCAGCACTATCTACATTACCGTCACTAATACTTTCATCCGTGTTACTGTATATTTGTGACAGCTATATAGAGTAACCATATTCTATATCACAACAAGATTTATGCCTAATTACCTCTGATTCACAGCTTAGACAGCCAAGTCAAGAAACGTTAATTCGCACTTTTCCCGACGTTTGCTTGAATTCATTAGTCTATTCAATGTCCTTAACCTTGACTACCTAGCCACGCTGGTAGGCCCTACAAAGATCCCCGGTGAATGAACGACGATAGCAGCTACGGTCTGGAAGTCGGGTCCAGCTGCTTGTCCCTCCTCCACCCAAGACCTTTAAGTTCGGTGAGAAAGATCGGTCACGCGAGGCAATCCACTCCTATTGAACTCTTTGCCAGATTGCTTGACTAATTCTGACTCTGTCGGGAATTTTAGAAGGAACCTAAAACAAACGTTTAACATTTAACATCGGATATGTGACATTTGTCAAAGCGCTTTTGTCTTTAGCCTAAGCTATGGTTTACGCGCTATAAAAATTGTCTATTTAATAATAATAATAATAATAATAATAATAATAATAATAATAATAATAATAATAATTCGCCAAGCATTTACTCAAACTAAGAAATGCCAACGAGCTTTGGCTACATTAGTTCTTCAACAGAAACTGAATTTTAGCGTTTAGTTGGCTGTGAAAGCTCGTAAAAATATATAGCGTTGATTGAAACATATTAAAAAGTTCCGACATTTTAACTTTGCTGTAATCTTTTACCTTCAGGGTCGGTGGTGAGTTCATCAACAACCTGTATGGACCTGGAGCAGGACCGATTTGGTTGGACGATGTCAAATGCAACGGAACTGAGCAGAGCATTGCTGAGTGCTCTCATTCGCCGTGGGGTTCAACAGACTGTACTCATGACCAAGACGTTTCAATTCGTTGCTGTAAGCAAGAACAGAATATCGTAAAGTAGAAATTATATGATACAAGTATAAAATTATCCTTTAGTGTTACGTTGAATTTCAAGACCCATCATCTTCGCTCAGTAAATGTCATATAGCGAAAATTATATAAAAATTGAGACCTGAAATGACGGTGTTCCTTGGCTGTTTCATACCAGATTCTTTACAGATGTTCTAGCAGCGTAACGTACAATAAAAGCGTTAGTCACATGTACCAAGAAACTGGAACTATATATGTAATTCTCAATTGGAATATTAGCTTAGTTCTGTTTCTAGAAATCCGCAATTCAGGACGCAACAATTACGCTATTGAGTTTCTCGTAGAAAAACGCCGGCCAATTTAAAATGACGTTCCATGAATCTACATTACAGTACTTTAAGTCGTAGTAAATACCTTATTTGTCTACAATGAATCCATTGATCAATTGCTTTTGCGTGTCATTGGAATTATTTAATGCATTTTAGGGACAGATATTTCCTACAGACTGGCTGGGTCGAATATTCTGGGAGAAGGTCGTCTAGAAGTTCAGTACAAGAATATGTGGGGCACTGTGTGCGACGATTCCTTCAGCAACGTTGAAGCCACTGTTGCCTGTCGCTATCTCGAATTTTTGTGAGTCAATCGTTTTTCGATTCGTTAGTAAACGTGAAAGTTCTCTACTGTTCCCTCGATGAATAGATTCACAGCTTAGACAACACAGTCAAAACACGTTAATTAATTCGCACTTTTCCCGACGTTTGGGTAACTCTATTACGCTATTCGCCAAGTATTTATTCGAATGTTATTAAGACTATAAGAGATGCCAACGAGTTTCGGTTATATCAGTAGGCTAATTTGAAAAGAAACTGGATTTTGGCGTACAATTGAGTGTGATATACTGATTAATTACAGTATATTTAGTGTTGATTTAAACATAAAGAAAATTCCGACTTCTAAATTTTGCTATAATATTTTACCTTTAGCGGTGGCGGTGAGTTCATCAACAGCCTGTATGGACCTGGGGCAGGACCGATTTGGTTGGACGATGTTAAATGCAACGGAACTGAGCAGAGCATTGCTGAGTGTTCTCATTCGCCGTGGGGTTCAACAGACTGTACTCATGACCAAGACGTTTCAATTCGTTGCTGTACGTAAGAACTTACTTCACTTTAGTGTTGTAACGATGCTTTCGTACGCAGTGACAGCTCCAGTAGTAGTAGTAGTAGTAGTAGTAGTAGTAGTAGTAGTAGTAGTAGTAGTAGTAGTAGTAGTAGTAGTAGTAGTACTGGTAGTAGTAGTAGCAAAGCTTAAATCGAACGCACATTTGTAAAAATGTTTTTAAATTAACAGAAGTCGACATAACAAGAAAAATTCGATTTAAACTTTCAAAATGGGTAAAATATTGAATAAAGATATGAATTCAGACATTGCGGGAGCTTGGCTTTGGATGCCGAACAATTGTTGCGAAATATCCTGAAAAGGGATGAAACCTTTATGAGGTGAAAGATTTTTGCAAAAAGGGTCAATGAACGTGGATCTGCAACCAATCTATAACTTTTCTTGTTATGACGAATTCTGCGAATTTTAAAACATTTTTACAAATTTGCGTTCGATTTAAACTTTGCTACTACTACTACTACTATTACTACTACTACTACTACTACTACTACTACTACTACTACTACTACTACTACTACTACTACTACTACTACTGAGCCGAACCTGGTTTGCCCCGGTCACTAGAGGGCGAGACTCAGTCATTTCACCCACGGTCGCTAGATGGCGACGCGTGGGTATAAAAGCTAAGGCACGGCCATTTTCCTCCCTTCTTTCTTTTGCTTTCGGCCGGCTTGGATTATTAGGGTTGCTGCGGCGGAGCACAAAAGGCTATTTGGAATAATGTCTGTTTAGTAGTTATTGAGTTGCTATTTAAGGCTGTTTTGGAATAAACAACGCATATTGGAAACGTATCATCGAAACGGCGTTCGTGTTATAAATCGTCGACATACCTAGAGCTTGAAGTCCTCACCTTCTAAGGCACGAGGCCGAACCACGCGGGGCATTGAGGGTTAGCCATACCTGGGGTGGGTGCAGTAGTCCCCCCTCTTACGTTGCACTACTACTACTACTACTACTACTATTACTACTACTACTACTACTACTACTACTACTACTACTACTACTACTACTACTACTACTACTCTTTCTTTCCTTCAGTCTTTCCCTATTGGGTTGGACGATGGGTCTGAATGAGTTCCTACTACTACTACTACTACTACTACTACTACTACTACTACTACTACTACTACTACTACTACTACTACTACTACTACTACTACTACTACTACTACTACTACTACTACTACTACTACTACTTCTACTACTACTTCTACTACTACCACCAACATTGACATGAAACCAAATTTATGTGAAGCTAAATATTTAGGCCTGTCATGCTGCGACTGAGTAGTAAAAAACGAAGTTTGACTTTGATATCTCACAATGTGGCCATGTTAGCAAGCAATCAAAAAGGGCTACAGGAAGTAATGGATAAACTGATACAAGACGCGCGGAACTTCGATCCAGTAGTCGGACATTTTTGATCGTCCCTCCGCCTTCAAAGACTGCCGTGTTCGGTGACAGATCAGTCACGCGGGGAAACCCAGCCCTGTGGAACTCGTTGCCGAGCGATGTTATTAATGCGAAGTCCGTTGGCTGTTTTGAAAAGCTCCTAAAGACACACTTATTTAACATCTCTTATAAGTGACTCCTTTGTAAAGCGCTCTTGACTTTAGCTCCAGTTATGCTACTGCGCTATATAAATTGTCGTAGATAATAATAATAATAAGTGTCAGAAAAGTATGAAATGAGAATTGGTGCAAAAAGACTAAAGTTATGATAATAAGTAAAAAGAAGGAATGAGAGTGGAAATAAAGGTTTATGGACAGATCATAGAGCAAGTGAAGGAATTTAGCTATCAAGGAAGTCCGATAACAACCGATGCCAGATGCAATAAAGAGATAAGAAGACAATGTGGCCACCTTACATGAAAATGAGATGAAAATAAGCAGAAAGGTGGGGAAATATGTGCTGTACACGTGTGGCAATTTGTATAGAAATAAATTTAGGAATTTTTAAGAAATCATAGTTTTTCTGCTGGGGTTTTTTTCAGAGACACCCTGTAGAGTTGGCTACCTTTTGATTCGGACACACCGTATAACTGAAGGACACTCGTTCATAATAACAGTATCTCATAATAAGACATAGGCCTAAGTTTTGAATTTTCATTGTTAAATTTCATCGCAGCATGTTAGTGTTTTGAAACGCAGCCTAATTCAAAGTGTTTATAGTAAGCAATACACACGAATACTATACAGTACGTGGGCCTTTTATATAATTGCATCTACAGCGCTGTTCATCAGAGCAGCAATAGTTAATAAAAGCAACTAATGCAACTTAACAATCTTAAACACACCACTAATACTGCAGTCAACAAAATTAGCTGTTTGCCCGTCAAAAATGACGGCGTAATTTTCCTGTTGAATGCCCGATTGTTCGTAGATACTCTTGCATCGTCCAATGAGAGCAGCGTTAGGGCTTTGTTTGCAGAGACCCGAATTTCATAGCCGACCGGTCACACTATTGAGTTTCTCGTAAAAAGGACGCGCTATTTAAAATGACGTAGCATGAATGATGAATCTAGCTCAATCTAAAGTCGTAGTAAAATACGTTACTTTGGTTATGTTTGCACTGAATCTGCTGATCAATCACTCTAGCGTGTCATTTGAGTTAATCGATGCATTTTAGGGACAGGTATTTACTACAGACTGGTTGGGTCGAATATTACGGGAGAAGGTCGCCTGGAAGTTCATTACAACAATACATGGGGCACTGTCTGCGACGATTCCTTCGACTACAAGGAGGCTAATGTTTCATTATCTCCCTCGGATTTTGGTGAGTCAGGCGTTTTTTTCGAATCGTTAGTAACTTAGTAAATGCGAGAATTCTCTACTGTTCCCTACCGGTATAGACTCACGGCTTAGACAACCAAGTAAAGACGTTAATTTTCCCGACATTTTCGTAATTTCATTACGCTATTCGCCAAATACTTACTCAAATGGTATTTAGATCATAACGGGTGGCAAGCGATGCAAATTAAACTGAATTTTAGCGTTTAATTGGCTGTGATAGCCCGATAATTATATGCAGTGTTGATTAAAAGATTATGAAAAATTCTGACTTCTAAAGTTTGCTGCAATCTTCTACCTCCAGGGGTGGCGGTGACTTTATTAACAACCAGTATGGACCTGGAGCAGGACCGATTTGTTTGGACGATGTTAAATGCAACGGAAATGAGCAGAGCGTTGCTGACTGCTCTCATTCGCCGTGGGGTTCAACAAACTGCGCTCATAACGAAGACGTTTCTATTCGTTGCCGTAAGCAAAAATGGAATATCATAAAGTAGAAATTATATGATACAAGTCTGAAAATAACCTTTAGAGCAACGATGAATTTCAAGACCCATCATCTTCACTCGGTAAATGTCATACAACGAAAATTGTATACAAATTGATTAAATGATGAAGTAGTGTTTGAAGCTCAACCAGAAATCTAGAGTATGACGAGTATGGAGGACGATAGGCATTGAAAAAAAAATTATGTTGTTATTTCCAGCATTAAGGACATCCATGATTGCCTCAAATGCGTTCAAACAGACATTGGCAAGGATTTTCTTGATATCATAAGATAGGACTTTAAAAGTAGTGCAACGCCTCCAGTCCTCCACCTATGTTATAGGCCTACTGCTAGGTTGGTTTAACATTTTGTTAGCTGGTGGTGTAATATCAGCTAAGAAGGTCGAGGTGACCGTCGGGCTAAGCCAGGTCTCATTCAGGGTAAGTATGTTAGTAGGGTTATTTCTCAAGAAATTGTGAAGAGTCGCTGATTTATTTCTTACAGGGCAACTGTTTAAATATTAAAATGATGAAGTCTTAGGATCAGGATTTATTTCAACATCACCCGAGAGCAGCAACGGAAGAAGTAATAATAGAACTGGTAGAACTTTGAAGAAGAGAAATGGAAAGATCTTGTATGTGGCCTATGCTTCATGGGGAGCGAAAATGGCTGAAGAAGAAGAACTTTGAACGTGATTTTATGGAATGCTAATGTTGATTTTTCTAATGAATTCTGAGTTTAAGGTGATCTGAAATGAAAAGCATTGCTGAAACTTTATTAGTAAGCGGCTGAAGTAAATAGAAGGTGACTCGGTAGACCGACCCTTTCCAGTAGAATACATCCAAGGACCTATACAGAGTAGACCATCAAATTCAAATCTGGTGAGTTTGGTGGCCACAGTTTGGGTGGTATGAAAACATGAGTCACCCAGTGCAGTGATTCAACCTCCGTGACGTTGCATTTTTGGCACTTTTCCGTTCCAAAAGCGTTGCATTGTCTCTATTGCATTTGATACATTGTTTCTGAAGCAGATGCCTATCCGCTAGAGAAGTCATTGTTCGCCTTATTTTACCTGCGGGGAAGAAGCGTATATGGGTAATTATTTGACACCCGAACGCGCCAATAATGGGTTCAGATTGTCCATATGCATATCTCATTTGCTAGGACACAAAACCGCAAATTGCCGCTTTTATTTGGGCGTGTTACAAGAACAATTAACGCTGGGTGGTCCCACCTGCTCCAAATGCCTACTAGATCTAGCGTGTAACGCACGTCGTTACCCTTTTGCGCATAAAAATTCTTGAACGAATCTAGCACGGCCTTACCGCTAGGGAGGTTAAAGTCGTGGCAGAATACGATACTTTATTTGGGATGAATCTATTCAAAATGACCTAATTTAAAACGACGTTGCATGAATCTAGCTCAATTTAAAGTTGTAGTAAAATACGTTGCTCTACTCTGTTGGCAATGAATCTATTGATCAATCGCTTTAACTTGACTTTCCAGTTATTTACTGCAATTATTTAGTTGTACTAGTTCTGCATATGTATATGTACTAGTTAATAAATGCATTTTAGGGACAGGTATTTCCTACAGACTAGTAGTTATTCCGGATTTTCCGGGAGAAGGTCGTCTTGAAGTTAAGTACAACAATTCATGGGGCACTATCTGTGACGATTCCTTCAGCAATGTTGAAGCGAATATTGCCTGTAACTCACTCGGATATTCGTAAGTCAGGCTCAAACTCTGTAGTCAATTGATTCTAAGATTCAAAAATTCTCTCTGTCCATAATTGACTGCGTCCTCTTGGTTTGTATTTGTGGCTTATATAACTCTGTCAAGACACATTAATTAATTCGAACTTTTCCTCGATGCCTACATAAATACATTACGCTATCCGCAGAGTATTTATTCAAATACTATTGAGACAACAAGAAAAAACTATTGATCGCTGGTTGTAGCAGTTATTCGAATGAAGCTGAATTTTAGCGTCGAATTGACTGTGATTGTCATATGATATTTCTATGTAACGTTGACTTTAAAAACAATGAAAATAGCCGACATCTTAATTTGCTGTAATCGTTTACCTCTAGGGACGGCGGTGAGTTTACCAACTACTGGCATATACCTGGAGAAGGACCGATTTGGTTGGACGATGTTAAATGCAACGGGAATGAGCAGAGCATCGCTGATTGTCCTCATCAGCCGTGGGGTGAACACAACTGTGTTCATTCCGAAGACGTTTCAATTCGCTGCAGTGAGCGAATGCAAAATATTCAAAAGTTGCAATTTCTTATGAAAAAATGACCCTTAACAGAACCCAATAATTTTTCGCGTAAATATGTAGCACTACAGTGTAGAATAATTGTGTGAAATGTGAACCCGCAGCTTACATTGTTGTCACGAATCACTACCGTCCCGAATGTCTGTGTTTTTCAGTCACTCGGTAAACAATGTGGCTCAGGAGCAGTCAGTCACAATTCATTATACGACATCACTTTCGAATGCTAATATCCAAGTTTCATTCAGTTTAGTATTTTAATTCTGATTAGGAGCGTTCGAAATAAGTAAAACACGTGCACATATACTGTTTCGTACATTGGCTAATCCCATCTACAATAACGTTCACGACAACAGCTAATTGGCGGCGAATGAGAGGGATAACATTGCAGTTTCAAAAACAGTCGCATAGTGCGATATTACATGCCACCCATCTTCAACGGTTGGATGACCAAAAGGCTGCTCATCAATAATATAATTAATCAATTATGTCATGGTCAAATTTCGTATTCATTCATCTCCTGGTGATCATTTTCATTCACAATTCAGATCTATGAAATTAGCTTAGCTTTTCTGCCAGAGAGTCGCAATTCATGACCAAGCCAACATGCTATTAAAATGTTCGCACACAATTATAGGGTAATATAAGATGACACTGCTTAAATTTAGTTCATACGATTTTCATAGTCAATTGCAATGTTATGAGCATGTTCGCAACGAATACATTGATCGCATTGTATACCGTCTAATGGGAGTAAATTGATTATTTTTTAGAGAATATTATTTCCTACAGATTGGTTGGGTCGAGTATTGCAACAGAAGGACGTCTTGAAGTGAATTATAACTTCGAGTTCGGCACTGTCTGCGATGATTCCTTCAGCGACGTAGAGGCTAGTGTTGCCTGTCGCTCACTCGGATATCCGTAAGTTAAGCTCTTTCATCCGCTGATTCGAAAAGGTGAAAATTCTTAACTGTTGTTGGGAATCATCTGTTTCTTCTCAGTTTAACTTCACGGTTTAGATGGTTTGGTCAAGGCATGTTTGCTAATTAGCGCTCGTAACGTTATTACATACATGTAAATTCATTGCATCACCTGCTGTACGGTACATTAGCTCACACTGCTCAAGACCATACGTAAGACTAGTGACTTTTGGATATAGGAGTATCCAGAACAATCTCTATGGTCACTGATCTATGCCCATCAGCAAGAAATCTGCTTCTGCCATTGGTGTCTATTAATAGACAACAATGGTTTCTATGGTTTCTGCCCACCAGTGGGCGGAGCAACCGGACCTTGTTGGTAAACACTGGATACCCGCATAGACCTGCCAATTCTACAAAGGAAGCTGTATTTTAACGTTTAACTGTTCTTGCAAGATAATCATATGCAAAACTTATTAAAACACAAACAAATGCAGACATCTTAGATTTTGTAATCTTTTACATCCAGGGCCGGCGGTGAAGTGACCGGAATCAACTATGGAGGTTTCGTAGGACCGATTTGGTTGGATGATGTTAAATGCAACGGAACTGAGGAGAGCATCGCTGACTGCGATCATCTATATTGGGGAGAACACAACTGCAATAATTATGAACTCGTTTCAATTCGTTGCTGTAAGCAAAAACAAAATATCATAAAGTAGAACTTCTGTGGTAGAAAACATTTACATCTAGGGTCGTCATGATATGATTTGCAGAGCCCGCTATCTTGTGGGAAAATACGTAAAAAACCACATTTTTTCACGAAGCTGCCACACCGTTTATTCCGGTCCAGAATATCAATGTCTTTCAGTAGCCGAAAGAGAAACTGCATCGTTCCTCAGGTGCGGTCATTCTAAATAATACGATATATGAGTTTTGAATTTTAATATCGAATTGTCATTCCTTTTAGGATCTTGAAATAGTCTTCGTAGCTAGCAATACAGACACATATAGACTTATACAAGGCCTCTGCTTAACACCCAATATGATCAAAACAAGCTATTACAGCAGCCTAAACGTAGTACTATTAATAGAGTACATTTATTATTATGGATTATATATATATTAAAATTTATTAATAAACATATATTAAATGCATTAATAAAAAGGCAATATTAAATTTTTACTTTACACTATTACACCCTTACTTAACCTATTGCAAATGGGATAATAATTACAAATGTACTACGGTTTGACTACAAAAAATTCAAAATAAAGTCATTAGATTAACTAAAAATTCTGGACAATACTGCAAAACCCTAACCTTGTTTTCTAATTTAAATATACTTAATGTTTCTAATATATATAGATACCAAACAGCAATATTTATGTACAAATATTCTAAATATTTATTGCCACCAATTTTCTATGAAGATGAATATTTTACACCTATAGGGTGTAAAAGTGAAAAGTGGCCTCTTTATGATATTTAATATCTCGTCCGCGTGTGTAGCGATGCCAATAAAATTTATAGACCATACCTGGGAATGTTTCTGGTGTAATTGCCAAATTTCATGCTGATATCTTTAGTGTTTGCTGAAATATGGCCCAAAAACTAAAGAGACCCAAATTTTGAAATTGACAACGGAATATAACGTCATAAGAAAATGTATCATTTTAAAGTCTAAAATGGCGTCGTTGTCATCGCACCAGACAAGGTCAAGGGTTACTCACGGCCAACAGATAAACACAGCAGCATTATGATTGGCTGCAGGGCTGTATTGATTTGCTTGGAGAAGATTTTATATTCCAGCAAGAATAAATAAATCCACAAGCCCACTCTGCTCTCAGGACCCAGGATTTTCTGGAGCAAAATTTTCCAGATTTCATCAAGAAAGATGACTGGCCACCCAACTCCCCATATATCAATCCACTTGACTTCCATGTCTGGGGAATCATGCTCGACAAAAGTATCAGCCAAAGCCACAGAACATCACGGAGTTGAAGATTGTGCTGAAGAATAGCTGGGAGAGTTTACCTGAAGACCAGATCAAGAAGTCGATACTGTCAGTGAAGAAGCGCTTGTCGGCATGTGTGAAGGCTAAGGGTGCATGGGCATTTTGAGCACCTGCTCCCGCAACAAATCATCTGAGACCCCCTTTAAAACGGCCCTTTTCAGGTCCCCAAAAGTAACATTTGTTCTCACTTTATTATGACGTTATATTCCAATGTCAATTTCAAAATGCAGATCTCTTTAGTTTGTTGGCTATGTTTCAGCAAACACTAAAGATATCATCATGAAATTTGTCAATTACATCAGAAACATTCCCAGGTATATACCTATAAATTTTATTGAAATCCCTATACACGCGGCCGACATATTCAGTATCATAAAGGGGGCCACTTTTCACTTGTACACCCTGTATTAATAAACTATATTCACATAATATAAGAAATTATAATAAATTAGCTGTTCCTTTTGCTCTTACTAATGCCAGATTATTTGCTATTCAATCTTCAAGACCTCGCGCCTGGAACAGACTCCCTACTTCTCTTAAAATTATACCTAATCTTAATGAATTTAAAAATAAAATACAAAAATTTATAATGTTAAAACAATGTTACAAAGCCTCTGGGTCCTCTGGTTAATTAAATCAGGTATGTGGTAATCATTTGTGTTACCATACTGATAATACTTATTCTTGAAGATCATATCTGTCTGCTTTGATGACATCAAATTAATTATTAATAATTTCAATATAAATTAGTTACTATTTTTCTACGGGAATTTTGTTGCTTTCATGTATCCTTTTATTTCCTTAAAATGATATTCATGTGCAATTATGTGCAACTGTCCTCTCATCTGACTCTGTAATTTAATATTTTTTCCATTGTTATAGAATGTCTATGATTTATCAGGATGCAACGCTTATTGCTCATATGCTGTTCTCTTCTGTATCCAGAAAGACTCAAATAGACCGCCTAATTTTCATTTGTATAATTTGTTTTAACTGTTCTTGATTATGTCTTGATAATTAAGATTTGTTTTGGTTTTCTTGCTTATATTGCACTTTTTCTTGCTTATATCGCACTTTTTCTTGCTTATATTGCACTTTTGCCATTCTGTAATTACTATTACTAATTACTATTATGATATGTTGATATTTACCTATTTGGAATAATAAACCTCAATCAGTCAATCAATCAATTCAAAAGACGCAATACAGACAAACCACAAGTTTGATCTAACAAAGTTTCGGCCTAGTCAAACCATAAAACCAGTTTTAGACATAAAACCAGTTTTAGACATAAAACCAGTTTTAGAAAGTTTCGACACAGCAGAGCCGAGTGATTGGCCTTTTGGAGGTTGGCAGGTTGCCAGGTTCAGATCATGAGACTGCCGATAAGTGAATGTGTTTATATTCAAGGACTCTTGCGACAACAAAGTTATGAAAAGAGTTATGGAAAGTTATAGAAAATTAAAAGTATAGAAAATTTATGGCTTTCTGTGAAACCTTGGCTACATAAGGGTTCTTATTGCCCTTATTGCCCAACTTTTTGTTTTGTTGGTACGTTTTTCTTGACTCTGATGGCATTTGATCGCATCACGTATAATAAAAAATTTAGGATCTAGCCAATTTGCCATTGAGATTTTTAAAAAACGTTTCGGGAACTGGGTATTTAACTGTAGCTCATAACTGTAACGGATATATCCGGGGTCCCCAGTTAATGGGTTAAATCTACGTAACATAAAACTATAAATATAAAGGCTGTTCAAATTCGCAGTCAAATAGGATGTTACAAATATTCTGCAATGAATCCGATGATCATCTGCATTACCGTTTCATTTGAAGTAATTTGTATTTCGTAGGGACAAACAACACCCAAATAGTCTATAGACTGGCTGGGCCGAATGTTACGGGAGAAGGTCGTCTCGAAGTCAAGTACAACGATGCATGGGGCACGGTCTGTGACGATTCCTTCAGCAATGTTGAAGCTGGAATTGCCTGCGGCTCCCTCGGATATACGTAAGTCAGGCCTTTTATACGGTTGATTAGAACAGGGGTCGGAAAACTTTTGGCAATAATGTGCCAAAGTTGGATTTCTGATTCATTCAGCGTGCCAACAACCCATTTATCTACCCTTCAGCGTGCCAACAACCAATCAACCTTACCATATTTTATATATTATACTATTAAATATATAAGGTTATCAGTGTTGTTAAGTATCTAAGATACTTGTATCTAGATACGTATCTTAGATACAAAAAAAGTATCTTGTATCTTGTATCAAGATACATTTTTCAAAAGTATCTAGTATCAGTATCTTAGATACAAACAAAGTGTATCTGTATCTTTATTTTAAAATTAGATACAAGATACTTTTAAACTCTCAATAGAGGTTGACTATAGTCTATAGTGGATATTGTTGAATGGTGATATATGGACATTTCAAATATTTCAAATATACTTTACGAGATTTTATGAAAATTTACGAGATTTTACTTACTTGCTTACTTAAAATATCTGTGGTTGTAGATTTGTGTAGCATCTATGACCTGGATATATTTAGCAAAATGGCCGATAATGATAATCAACATGTGCCTGTGATATTAGATGGAAAATATTTCAAAATAGTTAGTGTAGAAGGTGGCAAAGTTCTCGCAAAATGTGTAAATTGTGTCAATAAGACTATTTCTGGAGGATTTGCATCAACGTCAAATTTTAAGCTGCATCTCATTTGCATTTCAAATATACTTTAAGCTAAATTAATTTTAGGCCCTGGAGTCATATTAAGAGATATATAATTTGATTAATATGATAACCTCTTTGGTTGTAAATTTGCATTGCATCTATGACTTTTTTCCATACTAGGTTTACTTTGAAACAAACTCTTCTTGGATATTTTTTCTCAATACTAACTTCTAAAAAAAGTATCTTAAAAAGTATCTTGTATCTAGATACTTTCTATTTGTATTTGTATCTTGATACTTTTGATTTCATGTATCTAGTATCAGTATCTTTGATACATTTCCTCACATTTATCTGTATCTGTATCTAAGATACATTTGAAAAGTATCTTTAACAGCACTGAAGGTTATAAGCCATTTTATAAGGCTCATAAGTAGACTACTCGTATGTGCAACAAATATTTAAAAAAAGAAATTTGGTCTTGAATTAATTACATTACTTCGGAAGTAAAAGCAGGACATAAATAAATGTTTGGTCTTTCGCGTGCCACTGAAAATCGCTACGCGTGCCACGTCTGGCACGCGTGCCGTAGGTTGCCGACCCCTGGATTAGAAGACGTGAAAGTTCTCAGCTGTTGAGAATGGACGGTTGCTTCTTTGTTTACATTCACCACTTAGATACCGTGATCAGTGCGTGTCTGTAAATTCGCATTATTTACGTTTATACATACTGTAGTCCATGGCGATATTGGCGGAGTATTTACTTTAATACAAAGACCACAAGTGAAGCCAGTGAGTTTTAGCTGCATCAGTTATGGGCTGTCCATAAATGACCTCACGCACTTAGGGGGAGGGGTTCAAACATTTGTGACGATTTGTGATGACGGGGAGGGAGGTTCCAGAAATGTGACGTCACATATTATTAAATATTGTTTTAATAAGATACTTTATTCTTAACAAGCACGGCATCAAACAGCACACAAAGAAGTAATAACCAAATCAACTGAACTAATAAGCTAATTAACTAAATACACCTTTTACGCAGTACATCCCATCTCTACCTGCCACAATCACTGCCCGCAACGTTATAAAAATCGCTAGTAATTAGCAATTATTGTGATAGTCTGTATTCTGTAATATTATTAGGCGAACTCCTAGCCCTATGTAAAATATTTTGTCTCACAACGTTTTTGGTTTGGGATGCAGTGATCCAAGCTCTCCCTATTTATTCCACGAAGGACAATATTAATTCACCAAGGAAGAATTGAGAATAAATAGGACGATCTATGTTTTATAATGTCAAAAGTGTCAAAATTGTTCAAACATTTTGATAATGTTAATGGTTCTACCCAGTGACGTCATTTCACACTTTTCTTGGAGGGCGAGTTTTCAATTTTAATTTTTTGCAATTTTTCGAATTTTTCGACCTGACGAGTTTGCAAAAAAGTTGACGACCTTTTTTTCTTGTCAGTCCTTTTTTACGATTAGTTACTTCAGATTGCTCGACATCAAGCACTCCTTTAGGGCTTTAGGGGCTGCTGACCTTTTTTTTTTGCCCCAAATGTGCAAATGACGTCCCTGTTTTTTGCACATTAATACATTATAAATTAATATTTTCATTTCCTTGGGGGGCGTGGCTCTCCAGACCCCCCCAAATGACGCCTCTGATTCTACCAGATTTTCCTGATTTGTTGAATGCATATATGGACTAGACTAATTGTGTGGTGTAATTCTGAGCTCTTCGCTTTTCTTTGTTATATTATCAGAAAACAAATTTGAACCCATTTAACGCTCATAATTATATTTCATTTTAAATAAGAATTTGAATAAGTTTCTGAATATCATTTGAACTATAATAATTAGAATTAATATCTTCAAACGAATTCATCGCAATACCCGCTTCATTCAAGAAATAAGTGATTTGAAACATTAATCTTGACATTGGAAAGATGGACGAGGGGGGGTTAACGCATTGTGACGTCTTTTTTAGGAGGTCTGACTTTTTATGGCGACTTGGGACGACTTAGGGGAGGGTCAAAAACTGCCAAAATTCGCGACGTCGTTTACTGACGACGCCTTATTCAAATAAAACTGAATTTTTGCATGTTAAGTCATTTCGGCAGCAAGACAATAAATGCAGCGTTGACTAAAGCACCACGAAAAAAAGCTGAAATCTTAATTTTCTGCAATATCTTCCTTCAAGGAACGGCGGTGAGTTTATCAGCAACCTGTATGGGCCTGGAGAAGGGAGGATTTGGTTGAGCGATGTCAAATGCATTGGAACTGAGCGCGGTATAGCTGACTGCACTCATCTGCCGTGGGGTTCACACAACTGTGCTCACGACGAAGACGTCTCAATTCGTTGCCGTAAGCGAATTCAAAATACATGTACAATGTACATTGAAGTAGAAATTCAGTCGTAAAAATGACCTTCATGTTCACTATGATTTCTACAAACCATTATCTTCTAAAGTAATACTAATAATTACTAATCCTGGGAATATATGAAATTTGAATAAAAAGTGAAACCTCATTTTTGTAACGAAGCTGTCACTACGGATTTGTGATTAAGGCTCATAAACCGCCGTTTAGACCAATGTCTTTCAGTCGCTCCAAAAGCAACGTGCTATGGCTGTGGAATAGTCATTTTCAATAATGCAAATTCAGTCTTAAATTTTAGTGACGAATGGTCACTTCTCATTATCGTGATTTATGATTTGCAGCCGAGAGCGTTCATAGTATGCCCTATATATATATATATATATTCGCAATACCTGGGGGTTAACGTTTCTTTTTATTATTAAATTAACATATATATATATATTGAATCTGATAATATTAATTAATAGTCATTAGTTATTAGTTAAGCTAGTATTACCTTTTGATGTCATTGAATTAATTGTGTTCGTATTATTATTTTGATGTCATTGAGAAATAATTAAATGATTCTTCTTCTTCTTATTCGTATATATAATGGCATCGACAATTATGTCACAATGGTGTTATTTTCATCTTCCATGACGATTGTATCCGAAACCTTGAAAACAGAAATGCCTTAGCTGCATCATCAGGAACCTTTGAACCTGACATGAACATTTTACACCGCCACGCGAAGACATCGATAGAAAAATCGTGACCATATTTCAAAATATTAATTGGCATTTCCCATCGACCAATTCCTTGCGAGTTTTAATTTTGTCCTATTCTTGCTATTATACAGTTAATATAAATTTCACTGCATTTGAGTGCTAGCAGCGGGCACCGATTTCGAGTTGTAGAAATTCAACATCAAAATGCTACATTCGGACTGCATTCATTTCTGTCTAATCATACAACAGTAGTATACTGTAATTATTATGGAATGACAATAATTACAAGAGAAAGACGACAATCAAGGGGAGGGAACAAGGACGCGTTTCTCAAGTCCACCCTCAATATTCCATTCGTCCACTTTTATCTAATATTATCCAAATCCATCAACTTCTATAACGCCACTTCATAAAGCACGGATACATCAGGCGATGGCAAAAGAAACCACAATCGCACAAAACCCAAGTCAAACCCAGAATTTCGGCCCGGACAGATAATCGTTCAGTTATTCTGGTAATTAAAGTAGGAAATATGGTACATTTTAAAAACTTTTCGTGTGATCATTCTGAAATGTTGGGTTTCACTTTTGGCAGATTGAAAAGGAATCGTCTTGGAAGAGTTTCAACACAATTTGGCAACAAACATGAGCTTCATTTATTTAGCTAAATTGATTAAGACTACTAAAGATTCTGTACTTGTTACAATTGTCAGCATTATTGTTAGTAATTAAAAAGTCAGCTATTGCCGAAGTTATCATAAATCTTATTTAAAGCAATTAATGCAGATGGCACACGAACTAAATATACACTCTATTAAAACAAAATCGTGTTAAAAACAAATTTTGTGTATTTTGTTGCAAATACGATTGCTTATATGCGTTTCAATTACAGTGTCTTAGAATGCAAATTGTCGCGCTGTCTTGCTGATAAATACTCCAAGATGGATGTCACATCTATGTTTTCAGACTTATGCGTTTTGTAAAAAGACCTAGAATTTGACAGTGACTATTTGTAAAAGGGCAGATACCCTTAAGCTGAGCCTATCTTAAGATAACTATCATTGAAATGATTCCTGCATATGCCAATGGATTCCGGACCTTAAGGCTATGTGCAGTACAGTATAAATTTTGATCAGAGACTGATGCTTTCAGAACCTGCTCAATATCATTCCGACGGTTGTTCACTGTGTAAACGACGACATTACAACCCTGTTGCATAAATAATAACTGTAGAAGCCCTTGAAAGTAGGCCTGTTGATACATGAATACAGTATGGTTTGATCACAAGTGTAGGCCTATCGACGATTTCTAAAATATTGAAGAGCAATGTTAGTCAGAAAAATGAATGTGATTCCGAAATTGATTTTCCTGACATCCAAATTTCCTAATAAAATTTAGATATTCGCTTATAAACGGCACAGCTTTTCTGAGACTGACAATTGTCAAGCTTCGTTTCGTGTCCAGTTTTGTCAACTGCCTTCATTATCATTTTTGAACTTCTGTAGCGCCATGTTAGTAATGTTGATGGTCTCTCCTTGATTTGAATCGTAATTCCTTGCAATCTCGCATTGTATTCTGGTGCAATTTCCCCTATGCTCTAAGTTTAGAGCTTTGGAGTAGCCGACAACAAATTTAGTTGTAAGGGAAAGGATAGGTAGTCAACCACGGCGAGATCACCCGACGTCAGAAAAAAAGAAGATATGTCCTCCTTTTCTACCTCGTGGCTTCCGTCCAGCAGGCACTGGTCTGACAGGCAAAATGTGCGGTGTTCTGCTCTCATTATCCACAGGCCGAATTTCCGGCTATTAATGTGCCAAATGTGGCCTTTGTCTTGACATTTTTCATTGCAAGTATGATGCTATCATTTATAAACAATTAAGCTATAGGCCTATCAGAGCAAAGCCAGATAGCAGAGCTTACTAACAGTAGGCTAATCGAGGATGCTGCGATTATTTCCGCATCAAAGGCTAACTTTCAGGGCATTGGTGAATCCCCTATTACAGCGGTTCTCAACCTTTATAGTGTCGCGACCCTTTTAATTCAATTACCCATGATGTGGCGACCCCCAACGGTTACATTATTTTCGTCCACAATGTAAACTGCTAAAAATAATAATGCTACGACAATAAAAATGTTCGAAATCGTTATTATTTAATTGTCTCCATGTCTATCCTCGAATGACAATTATAGTAAAACAACTAGTACGTCGTAACTACCACTGAGGAAATTTTGTACAATAACAAGAAAAGAGACAACCCCATATTTCTGATGGTCTCGGACGACCCCTGGCAAATCGTCATTTGACCCCCGTGGGGGTCGCGACCCACAGGTTGAGAACCGCTGCCCTATTAGGTCAAACATTATTTAATTATCTAACAGTTTTGCTTACGTTTATTTGTGCTTTGTAGTTTTTAGTCATTTCAAGATATGTTTATTGTTTTGTGATCTGTAAAGGCACCAGTTAAACACCTCTATTTCTGTTGTCCTCCAACTGGACCTGTGGTATCCACCATTGAATGTGCCGATACAGTACCTCTTAACCCTACCCTTGCATCCATCAACTTCGTTAGACCTCTCCTGCTCAAATGCTATCTCGACAGACTTAAATGTCTTGAACCAAATAGCCTATATCCATGGGCGTAGCCAGGAATTTGATTTGGAGATATGAATATTTTTAGGGTATAAATCTTAACTCCAAACCACATAAGCCATATAAGTCACATATAACCACATACAAATCACATAAAAACTTTAAGATCGACTGATTTTGAGGGTATATATATATATACCGATATACCCCCGTCGCTACGCCCTGCCTATATCGAAATGACAAGCCAAGTTTTTGAACATAACTAATAGAACAACAATGCCGTCGCTTTTTCTCTTTTATCTACTGAATCATCAGAGGCGTAGCTATGGGGGCAGGGGGCATATGCCCCCCCGGCGCCGAGGTGACGGGCGCAAAAATGGGGTTATTTGGGTAAGTGAAATGCATAATGAAGAAGAAACATGTGCGACGACTTTTTTTGCTCGTCAGCACTATATGAAGAGGGGCGCCGTGAACGATGTGACGACCTTTTTTTCTTGCTCGTCAGCAGTGTTAAGGGCGCCAACGGTACACTTTGCCCCCCGGACCCCGGATACTCTCGCTACGCCTCTGTGAATCATACGATGCACTGCCCGTATAAGGTCTTCCGGTGGATGGAAGGGGGTAACAGGAACTTCGCCAACTCGGCGATTCGCCAACAGCATTGTCGGGCCTCAATTAGCAAAAGAGAAAGAAACAGCTCACTGCCAAGTAGGTCTATTGCAGACGTATATTTATACACTTTCAAACTCAATATCCAAGTAATGATTTGATCGCCGGCTTTAGTAATTATTGCAATCGAAGCGGCTGTTGAGAATCGAATCTCAGTTCAGAACTCGAATTGCACTTGGGGTAGAATCAGCAAATGACGCTTTGCCATAGCATAGGACCCACAGATGGGACGTTTGCCAGAGGCTTCCGATGGGAATTTGTTCTGCATACTTCGTAAATAAGGAAGCTTAATTGTATTCAAAACGATTTCCCACTTTCAACGTTGTCATATGAATTCATTAGTCGGCAAGAGATCAGAGAATATTATACAGTATACAAGATTATACAGAGAAACGTCGTCCTATTAATCTAAACTGCAGAACGTCATCTATTATAATCGGCTGTATCTGGGGTGACCGGGCAATAATTGGGAGTCGGACAATTCGGAGCGGAAAATTCGGAGCAGGACAAATCGGTGCCAAAAGAAAGAATGCAATAGAATTAAAGAAAGAATTTATTAGAATTAATGCCATGAAAGTTGTATAAATTTGTAAAACCGTTTCAAAATATGTCGATAAAGTTATACAACATGTTTATACTTGATGATATGTAGTTCGTGTCTACAAATAATGATACTGAACATATTGTATTGATGTTCGCTGAATGATAGTGTTAATTCAATAAATTGATGTAATGGCAACATCCTCTTAAGTACTCGATTGCATTCTGGTTTTCATAATCTAGCACAACAGTCGGGGTGAGATTAGCATATATTTAAATTCATTAAAACTTTGCTCCGAATTCTCCGCGCCGAATTATTGTCCGCTCCGAATTGTCCGGCTTCGAATTGCCCTAGAACCTGTATCTGGTGGGGGCGGGATTAAAGAATCCAACAGTGCGACTGCAGGGGTCCGCCTCCAGCTCTCGTTTCGTTTGCACGTCCAATTTTCTGTTATTAGAATTGTATTATAAGAAATCTTGTTCAATGCGTGAATTCTTGAAGAGTCCTAGATTTGGAATGACTTAGGCCTACTGTACAGTAAACGTGTTCTGCAAACATCTATCATTCAATATAACGTGCAACAGCCAGTGTTGTTTCAGTTATTGATTATTTTTTCAGTTTCAGTTTCAGTTACAGTTATTGAAATTATTTTTCAGTTATAGTTACAGTTAAAGTTATTGTCATTTTTCAGTTATAGTTTCATTTACAGTTATTTATTTTTCAGTTATTTCAGTTATTTTCAGTTAATCGACATTGAGCACATTAATGAAATTTCGACGTTATTTTTAATACACAAAATAACACAATCACTGTGCTCTCAAATTGATTCATTTAGCTTAACCCCTTAACCGTGTATTTAACTGTAACTCAATGTAAAATAGACGGATATATCCGGGATCCCCAGTTAAGGGGTTAAGGAACACACGATGTTCCAAGTTAGCAGACAGTCTGTTGCGTTTAGCAGCAGAGAGGTCCCCACAAAGTTTTAGAGGGACTCAAAGTTTAGCAGATTTAACATACAGAAGCTTAAAACTTGCAATAGAGTGCGGTATGGCTGGTATGAGCGATAGTGGTTTAAACATAGGCGAAATCCTACTAAACCACTTACAAATACAATCCAGTTATTACTTTCTTCACTAGTATTTTAAATAAATAAGATACTACTTACAGGATTCTCCTCCGCTCAGAGCGAAAACTAACTCTGCATAAAACGATTTTTAAAATGTAAAAACCTCAAATCTAGCGACGGAACTAGAACTACCGACGGAAGCAGGAAGAAAGAAATTCGCGTTGCATGGTGTTACCGCTACAACATTGCAAATATCCGCGTCTCTCGGAAAAACCAGAAATAGTACGCAACCATATATACAATTATTTTTCAGTTATTTTAGCTAATTCAGTTATCTATTTTTCAGTTACAGTTACAATTATAGTTATTGACATTTTTCAGTTATAGTTTCAGTTTCAGTTAACTGATTAGTTTCAGTTAAAGTTAACTGAAACAACACTGGCTACAGCAGTCTGGAAATTACAGTAACTTCTAGCTACTTAAATTTCGACTAGACTCTATACAATTTACATTCTTGTAGTCAACCATTGGGAAACACTAATTTAAACTTCAGTTATCTGAAAATATGTCGCTATGAAAATCTATAAAAATGGAATTCTACATTGATATTATTGCGGTTTAACAGCGTTTAGGAATCATTAAGCTGTTTTTAGGCAGTGTTTATTCTAGCCATCTTGACATTGGGGGGATTTTGAAATGTTTGGGGGGACAAGGTCTGAGTATCCACACTTTTTGGGGGAGGGTAATTTTCGCCCCCAACCAACTTATAATTTTGGGGGGGATTTTATAAATTGGGGGATTCCCCCAGAGAAGGCCTAGAATAAACACTGGTTTTTAGGGCATGTCTTCAACGCAAAATTGATGCTAACGAAGACAAATCGGAAGCGACGCTATCAGCAAAATAACTTGGGAACGACTAAATACTTTCCACATATAAAAACTAACATCCAGTCCACTGCATCCCTTTGTGTGGATTGATTGAGCTGGACTGTTATATGAAATTCTGTTGCATGAAAGCTGTTAAAGCTATTAGGCAAGGATTCATAAATGAATTTTAAAGTTTTAAAATTTCTGAATATTTTTACTAGTGTTTTTCATCATTATCGCAAGGGGTCGCGTTTTATCCGGACACAGTGTATATTATGTGGCATAAAATACGCCGGCGTCATTGCTTACAGCATAATTATGCGCCTTTAAAAAGTGAAATATCAAGACACTTTCACAGTGGCGATCCATGTCTGACATCTATAGTAACAAGACAAAGTCGGTTTAGTCTTCATTTGATTCTTGGGCCATAAAACACCGACTTTGTCGAGATATCTTTAGGTTCCACGATATCGTTTTGCTATTTGGCTCGTTGTTTGCACGGTGTCATCTAAATCATCGTCGTGTATCTCAAGAGCATCATCCACCTTAGTCTGTCGATAGCAACCTTCACACTGCTATGCCCTGCACGCGTCCTGACTGCGGTTGTAATTCATCGAGCCAGCTCCATATCACTAGACACTGCACTCCTTACTGCTTCATAAATATAGTGGGCTTTAGTCAAGTCCACGAGTCATTTGCTTTCATGAATAAACTTGAAACTAAGAGTTTAATTTATAACAAGAAGTGCAACTTTTGCATAGACTGCGTACAAAGCAATAAATTTTTATATAGATAACAAGTAAAGGTAGGTCCCGTACTCGAGCGCCAGTGTTGGGTACGCTTATCTCTGGTCTATGCAATCAGCGATTTATATCAGCGACTTATATCTCCATAGGCCATTAATCTGGTGTAGGTTGCCATTACATCACCAGACCCACGTTTAACCTCGCAGCTTAATTCAATTGCTCTTCAATTTTACCACCGTCCTCTAGCGAGTAATACTGAGTCGACCTTAGGGCCCCTGCGAGTATCGAACCGGCGACCTTCTGCCATAACGTCCAACATTATTATCATTCTGCTAACTTCCTCTGTTTTAGTAATAATGTTTGTAATAGAACATTTACCAACAGTTTTTATAATAATAATAATAATAATAATAATAATAATAATAATAATAATAATAATAATAATAATAATAATAATAATAATAATAAATAATGTGATTTAAAGTTGTTTAGGAGGCTAAGTAAGCCTGTGTGAATACCACTGTAGTAACTCTCCGCATTCAATAACCTAGTTTTACGAAATAAACTTTGAATCCGTTTAGTGTTTGAAAGAAATATAGGCCGTTATGAAGATTCTAGTTTATTGCAGTACTTCTGCCTATCTTACTCGTTATCTTATCTTTCATGTTGAGCGAAGGCTCAATATATAATATTTTATATAGTTTATGATATGATAAGGCTCCTGGAGTATACAGATTCTTAATGCTCTTCTCAGCTAAAACTATATTACCAAATTCTTTCTACGACGCAGATCCTTCTCCTCTTATCGTTTTTCATACGAACAAGGTGACTCATCAAAAGTTCGTCATCTCACGTTTATACATGAAAATTCGTCAGAGTATATGCACATTCTTATCGTTTTGGTATTGATGAGTCAATATGTAATAATAACAAAAAGCAACGAAAACAACAATAAGTGGTTGTATGTGAAATAAGATCAATCAGTGGTTTTCACACAGGCTTACTTAGCCTCCTAAACCACTTAAAATTACATTATTATTATTATTATTATTATTATTATTATTATTATTATTATTATTATTATTACTAGTAGTAGTAGTAGTAGTAGTAGTAGTAGTAGTAGTAGTAGTAGTAGTAGTAGTAGTAGTAGTAGTAGTAGTAGTAGTAGTAGTAGTAGTAGTAGTAGTAGTAGTAGTAGTAGTAGTAGTAGTAGTAGTAGTAGTAGTAGTAGTAGTAGTAGTAGTAGGATCATCATCATCATCATCATCATCATCATCATCATCATTATTTTCACCACCATTACTATTATGTGAAAGTTCCACGGAAGGCGACAGCGTTAAATCTCTGGAGTGTCACGGACATTCGTTGTAGGAGGAAGGATGTCTCTCTTTCATCTCCAAATTGTCGTGTTAGGATCCTACCGATTATTATTATTATTATTATTATTATTATTATTATTATTATTATTATTATTTATTAATTTATTTATTTTTAAATCCTCTGTTAAAGTATTTTTTAAAAGAGGACATTTCTTTTAAATACATCATACACAGAGAAAAATTTGTGTAACGTTACGATGAATTTAAGTGTAAATGTTACTTAGTCGAGTAATACGTGTAACGCAGGTTACATGAAGTTTATACCGAGAAAATTTTTGTGTAACGTTACGATTAATTTAAGTGTAAATGTTACCTAGTCGAGTAACCTATAGTGTGGCGAAATCAGAAAATAGCAGTGAAAAGAATTAATAATCAATAATAAATAAACCTGAGGTCCTATAGAAATAATACATAGATGATAATTACTCAAATAGCGTAGAGAAACAAAGAAACAAGTATTCTGTATATGGCGCAAAACGTTAAGGAAAGGGAGCAATATTAGGATAGTGAGTTTAGCACACCTTTCTATCGCCGGTTTAGCGGTACAGATTTTGCAGGCAACGCAATATTAATATATTAAATATAACCCTACTTTTGCTTTCTGTGTAAACTTACTCTTTGCTTTGATAGGCCTATGTTGCTTTGTACTTTTGTATATTGTATGTATCCACTATTCCACTTTAAAACAATTTGAGGGGAAACTTAAATCAAGTTTTCCCGAATTTACACAAAGGCATGGTGTCAACTTTACACAATGTTAATGTAACCCTACTCCTGCTTTCGGGGTAAATTTACTCCAAAATTTGGGGTTAACTTACACCAAGGTTACCCAAGGTACCCGAGGTTACACCAAAGCATGGTGTCAACTTTACACCTGGTTCGCGTTTTGAGTACACCATCGCTTGGTGTAAGGTTACACCAAGCGATGGTGGCAGCTGAATTACCACCAAGTCTTGATGTAACGTTACACAACTTTTTTCTCTGTGTAGCCATTGTTTTCAAAGGCTTCGAAATTGGGAGATCAGATAATATTGACATAGTATTTCAACACGTTCGAACTTTGACTTATCGCCTAGGCCCTAGGACAACGTCTGCGTACAAGCTTTCGCAAACGACTCGGCCAATTGTTATAAATAGTGTCACGCGTGTCCATTCCAATAATTCTATACATGTAGTTCTCCAATGATCTCCAAGCTGCTATAGCAATAGCTGTTAATTACTAATCAGCAGTTAATAATAGTAGTTCTTGAGATATATGATAACGCGAACCGTTCTTGAACCGATGCCGACTGCAGGCGCCTACGTTCTGGTCTTGATGGCAGCAGCGCTGTCATGCGGTAGGTTAATTTTCGAGGAAATTTAATCAATTTCATTGAGAGTTATTTAGCTGGATCAATATAGCCAATCCCGTTTTTTCAAATAAGGTGCAAAGATTTTGATTGAAACGTGTCGGGAAACGTATAGCGACGTCAAGTGCATTTCCGTCTGATTCTGTAAATGAATATTTCGTAGAGACAGTCGCACAGGTCGATTATCGACTGGCTGGGTCGGATAATGCGACAGAAGGTCGCCTGGAAGTTCAGTACAACGATACATGGGGCACCGTCTGTGACGATTCCTTCACCGGCGTTGAAGCTACTGTTGCCTGTCGCTCACTCGGATTTTGGTGAGTCAGGCGTTTTTTCTATTCGTTTGTAAACGCGAAAGTCCTCTGCTGTTCCTTCTCCGTGTCGATTCACAGCTTAGACAACCTGCAGTAAAGACACGTTCATTAATTCGCACTTTTCCCGACGTTTGCGTTAATTCATTTTGCTATTCGCCATTAAGACCATAAGAGATGGCAACTAGTTTGGTTTGGTCAGTTATTTAAATGAAACTGAATTTAACGTTTAATTGACTGTGATGGCCTGATAATTAATTGATTATTTGCAGCGCTGATTTTAAAAGGAAAAATTCCGACATCTTATATTTTGCTTTAATATTTAACCTCCAGGGGTGGCGGTGAGTTTATCAACAGCCTGTATGGACCTGGACAAGACCCGATTTGGTTGGACGATCTTAAATGCAACGGAAATGAGCAGAGCATCGCTGATTGCGCTCATCAGCCGTGGGGTGAACACAACTGTGCTCATGACGAAGACGTTTCAATTCGTTGCTGTAAGCAAGAACAGAATATCATAAAGATTGCAAATTCGTGAACCTTTGACCATTTCCTGTAGAATACCTACACAGAGTAGTCCATCGGGTTCAAGGCTAGTAAGTTTGGTGACCACCAGAGCGTAGCGTGCCAATGGCTGGTATGACTTTAGCCATGGGCGGCACACAACTGGGAGCGGCAAATTTTGGAAGGACGACCTTTTTTGCTTGTCAGCATTGGATATTGAGTGAAGGCGTCAAACTTTTAAAGAGGCGGCAAATTTCAAATGGGTGGCAAATTTTAGAAGCGATGATCGGTTTTTGCTTGTCAGAGAATTTTTAATGAAGGCGGCAAACGTCGGTAAACTTTAGGAGGGGCGACAAATTTAATATTTAAAATTTTGCAAACGGCGACATGGGCCACATGGGAGACATGAGTGTAAGGCTACGCCTCTGGCACCAAAGTTCCTAGATCTGCATCTGCCATGAATGAATTTAGGCCATGAGCCATAGGCGGCCAAAGTGCACGCTACGCCACTGGTGACCACAATACGGGGATAAGAAAGTAGAGAGACCCCAGCACAGTAATTCATCGGTGTCACAAGCATCACGTCAAAAATAATTAAAGGGCGGGTAAGTAAATAAGTAATTAAGTGAAGTCTCGTGAATTTTTATAGCGCTTTCAAAATCAGCACCTTATTTCTAGGCGCGCGAACATAAGAGCGCTTGTCTATATCCCATGATTTCCAATTCAGTCTCCCATAAACCATCCAAGTTTTTTGTAGAACTCCATTAATTTTTTTCTTAAAGTTATAGTGAAAATAGTTTGGGCCGCTCTTTATTAATAAACTGACACTGTATAGCTGAGGATCAGTCGGTCATAACAGCAAGTCTTCATTAAAAGACAGACTCGCATATACTTGCAAGACAGTTGAAAAATTGTCAACGTGCATTGAAACTTACGACTGGTGGATAAGATCGAAAACATCTGCTATGCCGATGAATGCATCGATTGGTCTTTTGAGGTTGAGTTGCCTGACGAGGACTAAATTGAAAATTCGAACTATTTTGAATTTTTTCGAACTTAAACAAATTTCTTCGAACTTCACAACTATGGTAAAATCTGTTACTTTGGTTAAGTTGGCAATGAATCTATTGATTAATCGCTCCAGAGTATCAATTGAGTTAATTAATGCATTTTAGGGACAGGTATTTCCTACAGACTGAATGGGTCGAATATTACGGGAGAAGGTCGTCTTGAAGTTCAGTACAACGATACCTGGGGCACTGTGTGTGACGATTCCTTCACCAACGTTGAAGCGAATATTGCCTGTGGCTCCCTCGGATATTCGTAAGTCAGACTGAAGCTCTTTAGTCAGTTGAATATAAGATTCGAAAATTCTCCTTTTCAATAATCGACTGCTTACTTTTGTTTTTATTCATGACTTATAAAAATCAGTAAAGGGACATTATTTTAATTCGAACGTTTCCCGACGCAGGGTATTAATTCAAATACTACTATCGACCGTTTCCTCACGGTTTATGTAAAATTATATTCATGGCCTAGATAACTCAGTCAAGACACAGCAATTAATTATAACTTCTCCCGATGCCTGCATACATCCATTACGTTATCCGCAGAGTATTTATTTAAAAAATACTATTGAGACGACAAGAAAAACTAATGAACTGTCTTTGTAGCAGTCATTGAAATGAAACTGAATTTTAGCGTCGAAGTGACTGTAATAGGCGTTATGATTAACGTGCGTTATGTGCTGTAATGTTGATTTTTTAAAAAAGCAATGAAAATGGCCGACATCTTAATTTTGCTGTAATCGTGTACATACAGGACCGGCGGTGAGTTCATCAACAGCTTGTATGGACCTGGAGAAGGACCGATTTGGTTGGACGATGTTAAATGCAACGGAAATGAGCAGAGCATCGCTGATTGCTACCATGGGCCGTGGGGTGAACACAACTGTGTTCATGACGAAGACGTTTCAATTCGTTGCTGTAAGCTTCTTCTTCAGGTGCTCTGTCCAAAGACAGTTTCCATACCCCAGCGTCGCCACTCCTCTCTGTCTTAAGCTTTTATCTTCAGTGCTGAATACTTTTATTCCATAGTGTCGAAAATCCACTCCAACATCGATGTCCTTGGTGGCTCTTTCTGGGCTTTCCTATCAACTCTCCTTCTAGTACTTCTCTTAGTAGGCATGAATTTTCTCTCAGAACATGGCCTATCTACTTCTTTTGTCTTGTGCGAATAGTGTTCATTAGGCTTTTCTTCTCTTCTCTCCTCTTCCGGACTTCGTTGATTATTTTTCGTCCAGCTGATGTTTTTCATTCTTCGCAAGATCCAAATTTTGAATGCCTCTAGTCCATTCATGTCTTCCTTTCTGAGCGTCCAAGTTTCTTACTCTTAGAGTGTTTTGACCAATCGTTTTTCAGATTTCTGTTAAAATTCCGACTCAGTAATTCTCTTCTGTTCGTAAAGACTTCTTTCCTTCTGGCAATTCTTCTCCTTGTTTCTTTACAACACTTGGCGTTTGCATCAGGCAGGCTTTCAAGATCGCAGAATTCTTCTACCTGTTCTATTCCCACTTCATCAATGATTATTTTCACTTCTTCATCTTGTCTGTTGAGTTTCATTACATTTATTTTCCTTAAATTGATTTTCATTCCGTAATCCTTTGTTGTGTGTTGCGTCAACGGAGTCCATTAACCTCTGCAGTCCATGGTTGGTGTCTGAGATAATTTTAATTGCATGGTCATCAGCAATTCTTATGTCCCTTATTTTGTCCACTCACCACTACTTCATCTTCTGTGTTCTCAAAGACTTCTCTTACGAGATACTGTGAAGACGGAATTACAATATAATAAACAATACACATGCATATTGTGCACTGTGCAGTATGTGGGCCTATTACGTAATCCCATCTACAACGATTAGCATCTCATCAGCCATAGTTAATACAACCGACTAATTCAGCTTGACAAGCTTAAACACACCACTAATACTGCAGTCAACAAAATTGAGTGGTTGCCGTCAAAAACGACGGGGTACTTTGGTTGTTTCCTAGTCGATTGTTTGTAGATGTTCTAGCAGCGCTTCTTCCAATGAAAGCAGCGTTAGGCACATACATTAGAAAACTAAATACAATTCTCAATTATGAAATCTGCTTGACTTTGTTTCTAGAGATTCTCAATTCAGGACCGAACTATTACGTTATTGAGTTGCTGGTTGAGAAACGTCGCGCAATTTAAAATGACGTCGCATACATCTAGCTAACTTTAAAGTCCTAATAAAATATACATCAATTTGTGTATGTGTGTCATTCGAGTTAATTAATGCATTTTAGGGACAGGTATTTTCTACAGATTGGCTGGGTCGAATATTGCGGGAGAGGGTCGTCTTGAAGTCCAGTACAAAAATACATGGGGCACTGTCTGTGACGATTCTTTCAGCAACGTTGAAGCGAATATTGCCTGTGGCTCTCTCGGATATTCGTAAGTCGTGCTCAAGCTCTTTAGTCAGTTGAATTTAAGATTAGAAATTTCTCCTTTTCGATAATTGACTGCTTACTCTTCTTTTATAATACATGACTTAGATGACTCAGTCAAGGGACATTAATTAATTCGAACTTTTCCCGATGCTTGCATGACCATGTTACATGACTTTGACTATTGAGACCACAAGAAAAATTAATGAACTCTGGTTGTCAGTGGCGGCTCCAGGATTTGGCAAGTGGGGGGGCCGTTGGGGTGGCAACTTCTAGTCATGGGGCCAACCATTCGTCGTTAGGTATATAGTATCAAGTATAGGGTCCCAACAGGGGGACCAGTGGGGAGCCAGGCACTCAATAGGGGGCAAGGGCCTCCCCGGGCCCCCTGTGGAGCCGCCACTGCTGGTTGTAGCAATTATTCAAATGAAACATAGCTGAATAACTAAATTTTATCGTCGAAGTGACTGTGTTAGCCATATAATTATATTTAATTTTGACTAAGATACAATAAAATAGACGACCTCTTAATTTGTTGTAACCGTTTGCCTTCAGTGAAGGCGGCGAGTTTATCAACAGCCTGTATGGACCTGGACAAGACCCGATTTGGTTGGACGATGTTAAATGCACCGGGAATGAGCAGAGCATCGCAGATTGCCCTCATCAGCCGTGGGGTGAACACAACTGCGTTCATTCCGAAGACGTTTCAATTCGCTGCAGTAAGCGAATGCAAAATATCATAAAGTAGATTTGTGGATGGAAAAAATTACCTGTATGGAAGCTACGATTTTTAGACCCAATTCATTTGCCTCGTAAATATGTAGTACTAGGAAAATTGCGTAAAATGTAACATCACGCCACATTTTTGTCGCTAACCTGCGGCGCATTTTGTAAGGCTCCTATGCGGCCTACTAGACCCGCCCCGAATGTCTATGTTTTTCAGACAAAATCGAAAGCAAATTTTACAAACATTCACATGCACAGAATTCGACATAACAAGAAAAGTTCGATTTAAACTTTTAAAATGGGTAGAATATCGAATGAAGATAAGATGCGAATTCAGGCATTGCGGGAGCTTGGCTTTGAATACCGAACAGCTGTTGCGAAATATCCTGAAAAGTGATGAAACCTTTATTCGATGAAAGGTATTTGCAAACGGGTGAATGAACTTGGATCTGCAACCAATCGAAAACTTTTCTTGTTATGTGGAATTCTGTGAATTTAAAAACATTACAAAAATTGCGCTCGATTTTAAATTTTCTACTACTTCTACTGCTGTTACTGCTGCTGCTGCTGCTGCTACTACTACAGTACTACTACTACTACTACTACTACTACTACTACTACTACTACTACTACTACTACTACTACTACTAATAATAATAATAATAATAATAATAATAATAATAATAATAATAATGCTACTACTACTACTACTACTACTAACAATGACATTAAACAAACCAAATTTATGCGAAGCTATATATTTAGGCCTGCCAAGCTGCAGCTGAGTAGTTAAGAATCAAAGTTTAATCTTGATATCTCACAATATGGCAAAATTGCATGCAAATGAGTTGAAAATATACGGAAAGGTGTACATGTATTGCAAATTTGATAGAAATATATTTAGGAATTTTTAAGAAATCATAGTTTTTCTGCTGGAGAGTTTTTTCAGAGACACCCACTATATTCCCAATTTTGAATATCGAAATTAGCCTGGCGCTATTTCTGGAGAGGTAGAATTTGTGGTAGACTCAATTTTTCATTGAAATTTCATCACAAATGTTTCGGATGCTTTAAAGTTTAAAACGACGTAACGTAAAACTAGTTCATTTAAATTTCGTAGTCAAATACAGTGTACGATATTGTATGTTTGCAATGAATCCGATAATCAAATGCATAACCGTTTCATTGGTATTACATGTAATTATTTGCATTTCTTAGATACAAGCGCTTTGTGTTTCTTAGGGACAAACGCCCAGATTGTCTATAGATTGGGTGGGTCGAGTGTTACGGAAGAAGGTCGTCTTGAAGTTTTTTACGACAATATCTGGGGCACGGTCTGTGACGATTCCTTCAGCAACGTTGAAGCCAGTGTTGCCTGTGGCTCCATCGGATTTTGGTAAGTCAAGCTCTGTCATCCGATGATTCGAAGAGTTGAAAATTCTTAACTGTTGTGAATCAACACTTTCTTCTCAGTTTAAACTGATAATCACGTTTTCTTCTCAGTTTAAACTGATATTCACTATTAGGGTAACTATGATTTGCAGAGTCCGTTTTCTTACCAAGTTAATACAGTTTGCAACCCTATAAACTCTATAACGTTATTGCATAGATTCGTTGCTTCATCTTCTGGAACCGACTACCAAGACCACATGTACGATCACTGAGTTTTGGTTATGGGTCTAACGATTACACAAATAAGTCTGCATTTTAGCGTTTGATTGTGATATCAAGATAATTATAGGCTATTCAAAGTCCATTAAAACACAAACGAATGCCGACATCGTAGTTTTGCTGTATTCTTCTACCTCCAGGGCGGGCGGTGAGTTTATCGGAAACATGTATGGAGCTGGAGTAGGACCGATTTGGTTGGACGATGTTGTATGCAACGGAACTGAGCAGAGCATTTCTGACTGCTCTCATTCGCCGTGGGGTTCAACAAACTGCAAGCATGACGAAGACGTTTCAATTCGCTGCAGTAAGCAAGAACAGGATATCATAAAGTAGAAATTCTGTTGTGGATATAATCATTATTAGGGTAACTATGAATTGCAGAGTCCGTTTTCTTGCCAAGTTAATACAGTATGCAACCCTATAAAAATTGGGAAAATACGCGAAACTTCACTTTCTTGTCGCGAAGCTGCCACGACGGATTTGTGATTAAGGCTCGTTGGCCCATACCGCGCCGTTTAGTACGGTACAGAATACCAAAGTCTTTCAGTCTCTCGGATGAAAAAATATACCATAGCTCAGGAGCGATCTTTGTCAATAATACTGTACGAATTCAGTTTTGAATTTCCAAATCGAATTTTCATTCCTTTTACCATCTTGAAAGAGCGATCGTACTTGGTAATACACGAATACGAATATATATATATATATATATATATATATATATATATATATATATATATATATATATGATATGATCGCATGCATAGATGTTGCAAACGTAAAATCTGAAATAAAAAAACGTAAAAACGCGTTTTTCTGAAAATATAAAAAACGTGAAAAACGTTGGAGAAAACGTTCATTTACTTTTTAGCCAACACAAAAATTAACATGTTAATTTTCTACTGTGGTGGCGTAATTAGTTTATAAACTAAGAAAGGCAAGACAACGAGAAACACTCATTAGTAGGCCTAATGAAGAAAACGCTATATGTAGGCCTATTTATTTAATGTGACAATTTGTTATTAGCTTTTTTGAATAAATATTAATAACATTGTCCTGACGCCACATTAATAAGCTCCTATAAAAACCATAGGCAGTCAAGGCACGAAACGATCATCTTAGTTTTAACGTAAACTTATCACCTTCAAAGCTGATTAAACTCACATTCTAAGGAATTCTAAGCAATTGCCGATAATATTTTTAAATACACCTCACCTATTCGTATAAATTTCGTACAATTTACAACAAAACACGAGAATTCAACTCGATGTGGTTCCTATTTCGACTTTTCAATATTGCCGCGTTTTGGCCCTAAACTTCACGTAATTGAATTTGTGTAACGCATTGGTCAATATTTGAAAATTTTGATTCACCGCTTGGCTGACCTATGATCTAGAAATAATGAAACTATTGCAAAAAGCTGTTTAAAAACGCAAAAAATTTTAAAAAACAGTAAAAAACGCGTTTTTTGTTGGCGAGAAAAAACGTAAAAACGTTTGCAATATCTATGATCGCACGTACAACCTCTGCTTAACACCTGATATGATCAAAGCAAATTATGAATACCGTTTAACCCCAAATTATGAATACCACCTAACCATAGAACTATTAATAGAGTCCATTTTAAGGCTCAACACAATCGAAACACAAGACTGAACTAACTGTCGGTCACGATACACAGCAGATTTTGCAAGACGCTGTTGCCATAACAACGAAATTGTTTAATCAAAACTCTATTAACAACGGAGCGTTTAACGAAGCGTCTTAATTGCAGCTTAAACCCCCCGTTCCCCCTTCCCTCTCCCCATCCCTCTCCCAATCGCCCCGGCCCCAACCCATCCTCGCTCCGCCCTACCCCACAGGCCCCAAACCCACGTTCTCCTTTCCTCTCCCATCCCTATCCCAACCCCCTTCCATCTCCCCATCCCTCTCCCAATCGCCCAGGCCCCAACACATCCCCACCCAGGCTCCAACCCATACCCGCCCCGCCCTACCCGACAGGCCCCAAACCCCCGTTTCTTTTCCCTCTCCCCATCCCTCTCCTAACCCCCTTCCCTCTCCCCATCTCTATCCCAATCGCCTCAGGTCCCAACCCATACCAGCCCCGCCATGCCCAACAGGCCCCAAACCCCCGTTCCCCTTCCTCTCCCCATCCCTCTCCCAACCCCCATTCTCTCTCACCATTCCTTTACCAATCGCCCCGGCCCCAACCCATCACCGCTCTGCCCTACTCCACCGGCCCCAAACCCCGTTCCCAAACCTACACAACGCTGCTCCTAAAACCCGTACAACCCACTGTCCTCCTCCCAAACCTCCCTTCCCTCTCCTAATGCCCTGCCCCCCCCGTTATTATATATATTTACTCCTTCCTAACCTCAATATCTATTTTTATAAATTTAACCCCTCAACAGTGGATCAAATTTTCAGAAGCCGTCACCGTACTGGGGATTTAATTTTTGGAAAAGCGTTCTTCAGAAATTATTGCTGTAACGTTTTAAATTTGCTATATCTCAGGCTATATAGGAGCTAAAAAGATGAGGTTTGCACCATTGTTTAGATTTTTAATTCCTCTTTCTATCCATCTGTGCAAAACAAAAACATTTGGGGTAGAGTCCACTTTACGGCCTAAAATATCACCCTCTCCCCCAAAAAAAGTTTTAAAGCCCCCTAGCAAAATATTTTCAGCGGTAACCCCACTTTGGTCAGCCTCAAAGTTGTAAAGGGATGTCAGAGGAACAAAATAAACCAAAACGTCTGAAAATCGGTTGACATTTGGTAAAGATCTATCAATTCTAACTCGATGACCCCAATGTTTGAACATAAGTATTATCGGTGAATTTCGCGACAGTTTTGAATTCTGAGAAAGTTTCCAATTTTTAGAATTTGCTATATCTCAGGCTATATAAGAGCTAAGCAGATGAGGTTTGCACCATTGTTTAGCTTTTTTATTCCTCTTTCTAACCCTCCGTGCAAAACAAAAAAGTCCAGCGTTCACGAGCTTTCCGACAATCAAGTGATAATGAGGAGCAGGCTGTTGCTTGGCGTGCAAAAGCAGCACAGCAAACAAGAGAATCAAGCACTGCATGTCGTTCGACACTGCCAAATCATTACACTTACGTTGACTATCAAGTTTCAGAAAATTCATGCGAATGGGCGTTAACTCGGTTGAAGGAAACCTGGAAAAGGCGGCCAGTTAGGGAAATTAATTGCGCAAAATCCTATTGCATTTGCAAAAAATCGGGTGGTAAAACAGCCAATGTCTCCCGTCATTTTTGACGGGTAAACACCTAGTAATTGAGAAACGTCTTTATTCTAAAATTCTAAATTCTGAACAACGAAATTAGCCTCGCTTTGTTTCTAAACAGCTTCAATTTAGGGTCTAACAAATTAAGCAACGACGTTATTTCGTTACATTCTTCACCACGAGTCACCGAGTTGCAAAAATGCACATACATTCATTCCTCGGTAGACACTGGTGTCTATATATGTTTGCAATGAATCCGATGATCAAATGCATTACCGTTTCATTGCAACTAATTTGCATTTCTTAGGGACATACGACCAAACTGCCTATAGACTGAATGGGTCGAGCGTTCTGGGAGAAGGCCGTCTTGAAGTTTTTTACAACAATACATGGGGCACTGTCTGTGACGATGGCTTCCTCAACGTTGAAGCTACTGTAGCCTGTGACTCCCTCGGATATCCGTAAGTTAAACTCTTTCATCCGTTGATTCGAAGAGGTAACATTTTTAACTGTTCAGAATTCAATGTTTCTTCTCAGTTTCAATTCACGGCTTAGTTGGCTTGATCAAGCCAGGGTTTAATCTAGACCGTCTCCAGAGGGAAATTGGCCTGTTTCTCCCGACAATTTCAAATTCCCCTCGGAAATTTTGGTATACTATATCAACTAACAGCAGCCTTGTTTCGCGTGACTAACTGATTCCACCCCGGCTTTGCCAGTTCCGCCCCCCCCCCGGGAGTCCAGGAGTCTGGATTACATACTGGGTCAAGCCATGCTTGCTAATTCACACACGTAACGTTGTTACTTAAATTCTTTGCGTCATCGTCTGGGAATTTGCTTAGACTATCAGGACTACTTCTAAGACCATTAAATTTTGGTCATGGGCCTATCAATTACAGAAATTAAAATGTATTTTAACGTGTGATTCTTATAAAAAAAACTTAGCCTGATTTAAAGTGGCTTAGAAGGCATTACTGCCTGTGTGAAAGCCACTAGGGGCACTAACGGGGCTTGAACCCGCTCCGTCAGCCTGACGCTCCATCACTCTGCCATCTTCCGCCCCTAAAAGGCTAACAAGGGGCAGCCGGAGTTGAACCGGCGACCTCCCGATCTGCAGTCGAATGCTCTGCCACTGAGCTATACCCCTAGACAAGCGAGATAATATATATGCAAAGCTTATTAAAACACAAACGAATGCCGACATCTTAGTTTTGCTGTATTCTTCTACCTCCAGGGCGGGCGGTGAGTTTATCGGAAACATGTATGGAGCTGGAGAAGGACCGATTTGGTTGGACGATGTCGTATGCAACGGAACTGAGCAGAGCATCGCTGAATGCAATCATCTCCCTTGGGGCGTACACAACTGCCAACATTACGAAGACGCTTCAATTCGTTGCTGTAAGCAAGAACAGAATATCGTAAAATCGAAATTCTGTCGTGGAAACAATCACTATTAGGGTAACTATGAGTCGCAGAGTCCAGAGTCCGCTATGTTTCCACGTAAATCCTATGAAAATTGGAAAAATACGTGAAACCTCACATTACTGTCACAAATCTGTCATGACGGTATTTGTGAACAAGGTTCGTATACCTCTGTTTAGTCCGGTCCAGAATACAAATGTTTTCAGTCGCTCGGAGGAGAAAATGCTCCGTAGCTCAGGGGCGGTCATTCTCAATAATGCAATACAAGTTTTGAATTTAAATATCGAATATTCATTCTTTTGTAATCTTTAAAGAGGGTTCGTAGTTAGCAATATATACGCATATATACCTGATCGGATGTACCACTTCTGCTTGTCACCCGATATGATCAAAGCAAATTAGGCATGCAGCCTAAATTCAGTACTATTAATATAGTTCATTTATTAGTATGAAGTCGCTCAAAACAACACAGACTAACCACAAGACTGAACTAAGTAAGGTTCGGTCTAGTCAAACCATGAAAGATTTGACACAATAAAATCGAAGTATTGGCCTTTGGGAATTTTATTGGGTCAGATCAAGAGATTGGCGAGGATTGAATGTCTTTGGTTTGTAGGACTTGTCCGACAAAAAGTTATGCGTGTCTTTGAATCCTTGGCTGCTTTACGGTTCTTTTTCTTCGTAGTAGTATTCTGCCCTTAGGCAGGTTCTGTATCCCAATTTCGCCATTCATTCCTGTTCATAGCTTTCTTAGGGTTCTTATTGCTCTTTTATTTCTTGGTCCGCTTTCCTTGACTCTGATTACATTGGAACGCACCACGCTTAATGAAGCAACGACGTTAGTTTGTTACATTATTTTCCTAGAGTAGCGTATTTATTCTCAATTCTGAATCATGAAATTAGCCAGGCTTTGTTTCTAGAGAGCCACAATTATTTAGGATCCAGCCAATTTGCTATTGAGATTTTGGTAGAAACTTTTCGGGTACTTTAAAACGACGTAACGTTCATTTTAATATTAGTTTTAGTTCATTTTAATTCCGTTGTCAAAAACGATATTATGAGTATGCTTACAATTAATCCAATGAACAAATGCATTACCGTTTCATTGCAACTAATTTCCGTTTCTTAGGGACTCACGACCAAACTGCCTATAGATTGGGTGGGTCAAATGTTACGGGAGAAGGTCGTCTTGAAGTGTTTTACAACGATACATGGGGCACTGTCTGCGACGATGGCTTCGCCAACACTGAAGCCAGTGTCGCCTGTGGTTCCCTCGGATACTCGTAAGATAAACTCTGTCATCCGCTGATTCGAAGAGGCGAAAATTCTTAACTGTTGAGAATCAACTGTTTCTTTCAAAGCTTGATCATACGCGTTTCTTCTTATCTTCTTTCTTACGTTCCGTCGTTCCATATTGAGTCGAACGATGGGTCTGTGTGAGTTCCTTCCACTTTGTTGTCTATCTCTTGCTGCCTTGGTCATTTGGACGAAGTTCATTTGCATTTCTTCTGCATACTCTTTTAAGTTTTTCATCCATGTTTTCCTTGGTCTTCCTTTTCTCCTTTTCACTTCAACATAGTTGTATAATGCTTTCATTGGTAGTATTTCTTCCTTCACTCTTTAACATGACGAAACCATTTCAGTCTTCGTTTCTGATACTTTTAGACGACATTTCGTTTATATTGTTTGAATAACGTAACGTAACAAAAGAAATAAAAGACGCGTATGATAGGCGCATTTTATAAGTCTGCTCGGTTACTTATCATTTGCTTACTTAGCGAGCAGTATCAATTGCGACGTCACGAATATTGATGTTGAGTAGATATGCATACTATTACTGCGAAAGCAACAGTTCCCCTTTTAAAGGGTAAGTTCCGTCAACAAACTTAAATATATAATTCGTGGCAATCATATAGAGTGGCTAAAGTAAACTGACTATAAGACACTCAGGCACGTACAGGTATATTTTCTTCTTGTTAGGCATTGATTGATACAAGTTTGATACAGTATTGTTACATTTAGACTAAAACAATAGGGCAGATCTCCACTGTAAAACTGCTGTAAATAAATGTTAAACCATGAGAGCCTCTTGACAAACACATATATTTCCCTATATGCTGTGACAATCATTGGCGCAAATTCTGGGGTCCCCGACTTCTATGTCTATTAACTGATCCCAAAAATTAACTTTCTTAACACTTGTTCCCATTCAATTTCTTTGTGCAGGTAAGTGGTTAATAGCCTACTGTCGGTGACGCAATTTTGTAGTTGTGTAGGCCTATGGTAAGTTTGCTCACGTATGACAGCGTAAGATAAAGAGTCATACGTTAAAAATACGTGCGCATGATACGAAAAATATAAATATGATACGCATGATCGAGCTTTGATTTCTTTTCAATTTAAATTCACGGCTTAGGTGACTTGGTCAAGGCATGTTCGCTAATTCGTACTCGTAAAGTTATTACCTAAACTCAATGCTTTATCTGCTGGGCATTTGCACAGACTACTAATAAGACCACGTGTAAGACCAATGGGTTTTGGTTACAGGCCTATCAATCATACACATGGAACAGAATTTTAGCCTGTGACTGTGATAGCAAGGTAATTATATGCAAAGCTGATTAAAACACAAACGAATACCGACATCTTAGTTTTAGTGCAATTTTTTACCTCCAGGGTCGGCGGTGGGTTTATCGGAAACCTGTATGGACCTGGGGAAGGACCGATTTTGCTGGACAATGTTAATTGCAACGGAGATGAGGAGAGCATCGGTGACTGTGCTCATCTACCTTGGGGTGAACACAACTGCGGTCATGGGGAAGACGTTTCAATTCGTTGCTGTAAGCAAAAACAGAATGTCATAAAGTAGAAATTCTGTGATGGAAAAATAACCTCTAGGGTAACTATGATTTGCAGAGCCAATTATTGTGTCACGTAAATACAGTATGCAATCCTATGAAAATCGGAAAAATACGAGAAACCTCACATTCTTGTCACGAAGCTGCCACGGCGGATTTGTGAGTAAGATTCGTATAGGACTACCTTCGTTTAGTCCGGTCCAGAATACCAATGTTTTTCAGTCTCTTGGAAGAAAAAATTTCAATAGTGCGATATCAGTTTCGAATTTTAATATCGAATTTTCATTCCTTTTAGTATCTTGAACGAGCATTCGTAGTTAGCAATACAAGCGCATAGGCCTATATAGCCTAAATGATCGCATTTACAACCTCTTTTTAGCACCCGATATGATCAAAACAAACTACAAATGCAGCCTAAACCTAACGCTATTAATAGAGTTCTATTTTAAGACCCGTCACAATAAAACCACAAGACTAAACTAAGAAAGTTTCGGCCTCATCAAAATATAAAACCAGTTTAGACGATTTCGAACACAATAAAACCGGGGAATTGACCTTAAGAAGGTTGGCATGGTCAGATCAGGAGATTGCCGAGGAATGTGTTGGTATTTAGAGAGTCGTCCGACAAAAAGTTATGGGTGTCTTTGTATTATTGGCTGCTTGAGGGCTGTTATTGCTCTTCTTGTTTCCTGGTCGGTTTTCCATGACTCTGATAACATTGGAGCGAACCACGAATAATTAAACAACGACGTTATTTTTTTTACATTATTTTCCTAAAGAAGCGTCTTTATTTCCAATACTGAATCATTAAATTAGCCTAGCTTTGTTTCTAGATAGACACAGTTTAGGATAGGTCCTATGGCGAATTTGCCATTGAGATTTCAGCGGAAACGTTTCGGGCTCTTTAACGACGTAAAGTAAAACTAGGTAATTTCGATTTCAAAGTTCTATGAATCCGATCAACAAAGACATTACCGTTTCATTGTGAGCAATTTGTATTTTTTAGGGACAAACAACACGCAAATTGTTTATAGGCTGAATGGGTCGAGTTTTACGGGAGAAGGTCGCCTTGAAGCTTTTTACAACGATACATGGGGAACTGTCTGCGATGATGGCTTCTTCAACGTTGAAACCAATGTTGCCTGTCGTTCCCTCGGATTTTGGTGAGTCAAGCTCTTTCATCCGATGATTCGAAGAAGTAAACATTCTTAATTGTTGTGAATTAACTGTCTCTTTTCAGTTTAAGTTCACGTCTTAGGTGGCTAGGTCACGGCATGTGTGCTAATTCGCACTCGCAATGTAACGATTTTAGTCGAGAATAGAATTTTAGCGCTCGTATCACCCATATTGGCCCGTAGAGGCGCTGAAGAGCCAAAAAATTAGTAAATGGTACGGCCTCTGGGAGCGTCAGAGGGCAGTAGGCCTATAAAAGAAGAGCTGAAGCTCGAATCTGCCTTGCGCTCTTGGTTTTCAAGCGAGTGACAACGTCGAAAGCACACCTGTGTATAGGCGTAAGCGAGATTAGGACTCTTATTACACAGGTTTACAAAAAAAATGTTTTTGAAAATTGTCTAAGTTTTTAAAACTGATTTATGACAATTAGGTACTGCTAAAACTGAAAATGACACTGGTTTCTTTGAATCAGGTCAGGTTTTTTTGCTAAAGTGTTTTTAAACAATCTAGTCTTATAACTAAATCGACTGCATTTTGTAACATTAAAGGACAACCAACAAATTTTTTTGTCAGTTCTCTCAGAAGTTAGACTTCGTTTTGGGTATATCTAGAGTGCTGATTCCAAATATGGCATCAGATTTTTTCTATCAGCTCTAGTTTTTGAGATTCGGCCATATATTCTAGACCGGACATGCATGATAATTGCCTATATCACATGGCAACAAAAAAAAATTTGTGTTGCCCTGTTGCCTTAGAAGTAAGACCTGCTTCTTAGTATATTTATGGGTCCTGATTCCAAATATGGCATCAGATTGTTTCTATCAGCTCTAGTTTTTGAGATACGGTCACATAACCGTAGACTGCAAGTGCTTGATAATTGCCTATATCACATGGCAAAAAAAATTTGTGTTGCCCTGTTGCCTTAGAAGTAAGGCCTATTTCTTAATATATTTATGGGTCCTGATTCCAAATATGGCATCAGATTTCCTCTATTAGCTCTAGCTTTTTAAAAATAGCCATATATCCTATATTGGAAGTGCATGATGATTACATATATTTGCTCTATGTAGCTTTTGATTGCTCTCACCTAAAGGTCTTTGTTATTAACATTAAAGGTTTTATATTTCCAGAAGAAATCAATTGAAATATGTGCAGTATAATAAATTTATATTATTTAATTAAATAAGCATGATTCATGACAACTGTTTTGAGGTAATTGTGGACGCAGGAGAAGCAACACACCTCCAGGACACAATTAGAAATACAATTGCATGTTAAATGCTTGAAGTGTCATTTTTTTCTGATTTCTAGTGTGACAAAATGAATGACAACTAATTCACTCATTAATATAGTTGTACCTAAATATGTAATAGTTGTTGCTTTGAAGATTTTAGCTGTTCAATTATAGAATTTGAATAGATTAAGGATTCTGCAGTTAACGCACTTTAGTAGAACCAAAATACAAGGACGACTAAGCCGTATCTCAAAAACTAGAGCTGATGGGGCAAAACGGCTAACATTTTTGGAATCAGGGCACCAAAATTAATCAAGAACAGGTCTTACTTTGCAGGCAACAAACTGTGTGTTGACTATTTCTTTATAATGAAATCTGCATGGCGTTAATAGAAAACACATGTATACATGAAAAATCATAAAGCAGCGATATATCAAAAAGTTGACCTGATTGAGCAAAACCAATATTATATTTGGTCTATATATATATATATCACGCCCTTCGTCGCTTAGGGTAAGCCACCTGCGTCACTGCTTGCCTAGCTACCAGAGATTAGCGCCGGACTCTTGAGTATGGGTCTACAGTCAATTGTGAACACATCTGTGAGACTAATTTTTGGTGCGAGATGGTGCGATCATATCACTCCTTACCTAAGAGATAAATTGCACTGGCTACGAGTTCCTGAACGCATAATATACAAGAGATGTCTGATAACGTTCAGAGCTATAAATGATCAAACCTGTCCTGATTATCTGGCTACACTGATTCGAAGACACACTACGCCGGCCAGTAACCGACAGCTTCGCTCCAGTAACAAGGTCTCCCTAATCATCCCACCACCTTCGCAAACAACGATTCTAGGTGAAAGATCAGTCACCAGAGGGAACCCACTTCTGTGGAATTCCCTCCCGGACTTCGTCACTAATTAGAAATCTATCGATCAGTTCAAGAAAAATCTCAAGACACACTTGTTTAGTACGTCGTATGATGGCTAACTCTTTATTGTAAAGCACTCTTGATTTAGGCGTATGCCTTGTTATAGGGCTCTATAAATTATCAGATAATAATAATAATAATAATAATAATTTGGATTTAGGACATTGAAATTGTCCTTAATCTGTTAAGAAAACTTAGACAATGAATTTGATGTAAACCAGTGTTATTGACGTTAGACGCGGAGTAGCAACGACAAAAGAGGTCTGTAAGCTTTTTCTATCCAGTATTTAATCTAGACTCCTTGGCTCCGGCAGGGAAACTGACAAAGCCGGGGGGAATTTTAAATTTCGGGGGGGAGGGCAATTTCCCTCTCCGGAAACGGCCTAAATTAAACACTGTTTCTATCCATTTTAAACGTTAATCTAACTTGTTTAACGTAATAAATATGAAGGATTCATGTGGAAAAAGTGTTGATTTGTGTGTGTTCTATTCGCATGTTAAAATGGTAAAGGTAGGTCCCGTACTCGAGTCCGAGCGTTGGGTTCCGGCGCTTATCTCCGGCCTGGGCAATCAGCGACGTAGGTGGTATAAGCCATTGATCTGGGGTAGGTTGCCATTACTTTCCCCAGACCTACGTTTTACCTCGTAGCTTAACGCTGCTCCTCTGTTTACCACCGCCCTCTAGCGAGTAAGGCTGAGTCGACCTTAGGGCTCCTGCGGTAATTGAACCCGCGACCTTATGCTCCATCTTCCAGCGTTGTTGCCACTCTTCTAACTTCCCGTCTATGCACGTGTGCGCATTTCAAATCTATAAGACTTTGTTTAATCACCCAAAGCCGAACCCACGCGCCATGTGTAAACGCCATCCTGGTTAAGAAAGCAACGCGAGCCACTGAATAAGCACTTCAAGAGGGGGGTGAAACGGCCCAGCCTCCGAAATATATTTGATATTTTCTCAGCATCCATGCTGTTCTTCAGCATCCTTTCTACGTTTTCGCTGACTCTTCGACGGAACGTCACCTTGCTAGGGTTGCCAGACGTTCTCAAATGATAAGGACAGTCCCTAAATTCCGTGGCCCTGTCCTTAGAAACGTTTGTCCTTAATAAGGACACAAAATGTCTTTAAATTTTATTTTAAATAGTGATTACCGATTTTAGACATTACGTTAGATTGAAAGGATTTGTTATTGATGGATATCGATTGCTAAAAGAGGTCATCACTAGTTCTGTGCACTTTTTGCATCTTTAACGTCCTAAAATCATAGTAAACTGTCCGAAAAGCAAAAAAGGCCATCACTATCTTTTTGTGTTATTTTGTATCTTTAACGTTCCAAAAAATCCGACAAGCTTGTGCTTTTTAGCGTCCTGAAAAGTTTGACTAGCCAGTTTGTTTAGTGTGTCCTTAAATTCTTTCCAACTGATCTGGTATCCCTACACCTTGCATAAGACCGCCTTCTGAAGGGCTCGTTGCCCGATTTCGACACGGCACGATCTATTTCATGCCATCTGAGCGGATTTTCCCTCAAAACCAACATCTTCCGTTCCGTGTTGATTTGTCAGCGTTGTCGACAGCGTCTTTGACTTTGGCCTTCGCTATGCTACGGCGCTATAGAAGTTGTCCAGTACCATAACCATAACCATTACAAAGACCTTTAACAACTTTCAAGTAAAGCTATTGTATAAATTCATTGCTTCATCTGCTGGGCATTTGCTCAGACCTCGTGTAAGGTCAATGCGTTTTGGTTACACGGAAAGCCAATCATAGAAATGAAACAGAATTTTAGCGTTAGACTGGTTGACTGTAACAATATAATTATATGCAAAGCTTATTTAAACACAAACGAATGTCGACATCTTAGTTTTGTTGCAATCTTTTACCTTCAGGTATGGCGGTGATTTTATCGGAAACTACTATGGACCTGGAGAAGGACCGATTTGGTTGGACGATGTTAGTTGCACCGGAACTGAGCAGAGCATTGCTGAATGCAATCATCGGCCTTGGGGTGAACACAACTGTGTTCATAGTGCCGACGTTTCGATTCGTTGCTGTAAGCATGAACAGAATATGATAAAGACGAAATTCTGTGTTGGAAAAATAACCTTTAGGGTCTCCATGATTTGTAGTGCCAATTATCAGGCCACGTAAATACAGTAGGCCTATGTAATCGTATAAAAATTGAAAAAAATACGCGAAACTTCACATTTTGTCACAAAGCTACCACGGAAGATTTGTGACTAAAGCTCGTATGCCGCCGTTTAGTCCGATCCAGAATACTAATGTATTTCAGTCGCTCGGAAGAGAAAATGTGCCATAGTTCAGGAGCGGTCGTTCTCGAAAAATTATATCAGTTTTGAATTTTAATGTAGAATTTTTTATTTCCTTTAGCATCTTGAAAGAGCAATCGTAGTTAGCAAAGCACACGCATAGGCCTACATGCATGATCACATCTACATCCTCTGCTTAATACCCGGTATGATCAAAACAAACTACGAATGCAGCTTAAACAGAGTGCTATTTAAAAAGTTCAGAAGAAGACCATACGCCAAAAAACCATAAAACTGAATTAAGAAAGTTACGGCCTAGTCACACCATAAAACCCGCTTCAGACCTTTTCGGACACGATAAAACCGTAGGATTGGCGTTTAGGAGGTGCGTAGGTTCAGATCAAGAGATTGCCGATGAATGAATGTGTTTGTATTTTAGGACTCGTCCCACAAAAAGTTATGTGTTTCTATGTAACCTTGGCTTCTTTAGGATTGGTTGTTACTGCTCTTGTTTGTTTCTTGGTCAGCTTTCCATGACTGATGACATTTAAACGCATCTCGTATAATTACGCAACGAGACGCTGAATCGTTACATTCGTCTCCCTGACAGGCGCCTTTATTCCCAAATCTCAATCATGAAATTAGCCTAGATTTGGTTCTAGAGAGCTACAATTTAGCATCTAGCCAACTTGCCATTGAGATTTTAGCAGAAATGTTTCGGATACTTTAAAACTACGTAACATAGAACTAGTTTATTTCAATTTCGTAGTCAAATACGATATATTTTCCCCAGATCTGGGCTTTTTGGACCTCGTCTGGGGAGCTGGGCATTTTTGCCGAAATCTGGGCTTTTTTAAAAAGTTCTTGAAAATGCATTTGTTTTTGTGAATCTCAGTCATTTCCGTTGAGCCGTTGTCTCAATTTGTCTGAGCTTGTCTCAAATTCTCAAATCTCAACTGTATGTCCAGTAATTACTCCAGTAAGTCCAGTTGTACTCCCGCTGTGACCTTACTGACCTAACTGACGTTGACACGTTGTCCGTTGGACCTGTCACTTGCAGGGCTGCAGAGTGGCTACATGCAGGGCCTTAATGGAGTGTGGCTATAAGTAAAGGGTCTGAGTCACATGCCGGTTTGCTGAATTTTTGTATCGGATTACCTGATGAATGTAGTGATGACCTGATGATCTAGTTTATTGTATCTGCTGCTGGTGGGCAGTGGTGACTGCTCCTGACACTGTGCTACCGAGTACCGACTCTAGCTCGGGGGTGGGGTGGGTGGGGCGAAGACAGGGACGAGGCGGGAATGATTAGGACTTACCGGTAACTGTTCCAGTCTCCAGACTCACCCCCGTGTTAAGCCTACCTAGCCCTAACCCAAACTGCCAATAGCAATGCATTATGAAGATTGAACATTTTACACATGTGATGTAACTGATGTTACATGAATACATGATATTATGTCACTGACAGTCTGACACTTTTTCAATTTCCAGAGTTCGTTTCTAACTTTCTCATATGATTATATTACGCTGTTATTCGAATATTTCAGTTTAATTGAGTCCATAATTTTGAATGTTAGATACATGCATAGACAGTACATTTTTAATGATTTTTATATAGTAGTGAGTCCCAGTGACGCAAAATTAGAGCTTTAGAGCCTGTTTTGCAAATCTGGGCTTTTCTGGGCTTTTTTAAAGACGCCATCTGGGATTTTTTCAAAAAGTTGACTGGCATCACTGACGATATTGTACGTTAGCAATGAATCCGAGGATCAAATGAATTACCGTTTTATTGGTAATAATTTATGTTTTTAGGGTTAGTCGCGCAAATTGTCTATAGACTGGCTGGGTCGAATGTTACGGGAGAAGGTCGTCTCGAAGTCAAGTACAACGATACATGGGGCACTGTTTGCGATAATTTCTTCAGCAACGTTGAAGCTAGAATTGCATGTGGCTCCCTCGGATATTCGTAAGTCAAGCCTTTTATGCGGTTGATTAGAAGCCGTGAAAGTTCTCAGTAGTGTAACTAGGGGGGGCGGGGGACACTTTGTTGACAGCCCCCCGGGCCCCGGGCGGGGGGGGGGCCCGAAGATGGGTCTAAGCTAGAGTTAGGTTAGGGTTAACATTAACTTAACCCTAACCCTAGAAATGATGTGCTGACGACCTTTTTTTTGCTCGTCAGGATGAAAAAGGAGGCGATAACGTTTTTTTTGCTCGTCAGCTCGAAACTCTGGGGCCCCCATGGCAAAGATGCCCCCGGGCCCCCAAAAGTCACGCTACGCCACTGAAAGTTCTCAACTGTTGATTAAAGCACAATGTAAAAAGCCGAAATTTTAATTTTCTGTAATATTTTACTCCAAGGAACGGCGGTGAGTTTATTAGCAACCTGTATGGGCCTGGAGAAGGGAAGATTTGGTTGAGCGATGTTAAATGCAACGGAACTGAGCGCAGTATCGCTGACTGCAATCATCTGCCTTGGGGTTCACACAACTGTGCTCACGACGAAGACGTCTCAATTCGTTGCCGTAAGCGAATTCAAAATACAATGAAGTAGAAATTCAGCCGTAGACTATAAAATGGCCTTCATGGTAGCTAGGATTTCTACAACCCATTATCTTCAAGTCATAATTTATAAGTAAAGGCAGCAATGTGCTATAGCTGAGGAACTCGCTCTCAATAATGCGACTTCAGTCTCGGGTTTTAATGGAAAATTGGCACTTCTCTCTCATTATCAAGACGCGTGATCATGATTTATAAATCAGAGCGTTGCGTTCATAGTAATCGCTCTACAAATATATGTATAATGGCATCTACAATTATATAACAACGGTGCAATTTTCATCGTCCATGACGATTGCACCCGAACCTTAAAAGCAGAAGTACAGAAGAAACCTAAGCTTGACGTGAACCTTCTTACACCGCTACCTTTGTATTTAAATCTAATGTTAGTGTGAATATACCAATCTTCTACCTGAGCACTTTTTTATTTGTTACCTAGGCTATTTATATATTAGTGCACACGTAAGCATTCAGTCAAGACCCCTTCCTTCCTCGTACGCAAAATCTCCTAATTCCCAAATCCGCTTGCTCCTCAGTGCGTAAGAACTATATGGATGGATATATGGATGGACCTTATAATTATGCAATAAGGATAATTACGAGAGAAACTACAAATATAGATTATTCTAGAGTTGGATACAGGGACACGTTCTCCAAATCCACCCTTAATATTCAGTTCTACCACTTTTATCTAATATTACCCAAATCCGGCAACTTCTATAGCGCCACTTTATAACGCACGGCTGCATCAGTCAATGGCAAAACAAATCACAATCGCACAAAACCCAAGTCAAACTCAGGATTTCAGCCCGGACAGCTAATCGTTCAGTTATCCTGGTAATTAAAGTAGGGAATGTGGTGCATTTTTTAAATTGTTTGTTTCATCATCAAAAATGTTATGTTTTGCTTTCGGCAGATTGAAAGGAAATCGTCTTCGAAGAGTTCTAACAGAATTTGGCAACATACAAGAGCTTCATTTATTTAGCTGAATTGATTAAGACTACTAAAGATTCTGCACTTGTTAGAATTGTTAGCATTAATGCTAGTAATTCAAAGTCAGTTGTTCCTGCAACTAGAATCATATTTCATTTAAAGCCATTAATGTAGATAATATAAGCACTATTAAAACAAAACCTGGTTTAAAAGAAAAATTATGTGTATTTCGTAGTAAATTCGAGCGCTTATTTTCTTATCAAGTACAATGTTTTAGAATGCAAATTGTCGTGTTGTCATGGTGATAAATACTACGTGATGAGCGTCACATCTATGTTTTCAGACGCATAATTAATTCTTAGTTAAATGCAGTGCTAAAAGTCTGTGGAAAAAAGGTGCAGGAACTCTCTTAGAGCAACCCAAACCCTAACCCTAAGTTCCTAACGAACTATGTATGGGTAGCCATCATTTCCATTTCTAGTACACGGTGCTTTTAGAATATTGCAACAAATATTGAAAAATTATAGGGAAAATTGTCATGGTCCAAAAAGGTGCAGGAACTCAGTTCCGGCGCGTTCCGGCTGACTTTCAGCCAGTGTTATTTAAGTTATGGTTTTTCAGTTACAGTTGCAGTTACAGTTATGTTTTTCAGTTTCAGGTACAGTTAATGTTATTTAAGCTATGGTTTTTCAGTTACAGTTGCAGTTACAGTTATGTTTTTCAGTTTCAGTTACAGATAATGTTATTTAAGTTATGGTTTTTCAGTTACAGTTTAGTTACAGTTATGTTTTTCAGTTTCAGTTACAGTTAATGTTATTTAAGTTATGGATTTTCAGTTACAGTTGCAGTTACAGTTATGTTTTTCAGTTTCAGTTACAGTCAATGTTATTTAAGTTATGGTTTTTCAGTTACAGTTTAGTTACAGTTATGTTTTTCAGTTTCAGTTACAGTTAATGTTATTTAAGCTATGGTTTTTCAGTTACAGTTGCAGTTACAGTTATGTTTTTCAGTTTCAGTTACAGTTACAGTTTTCCCCCGATGACATTAACAACATGTAAATCAATGTGTATACATTACTTAGTTATGGGTTAGTGAAGTAAAGCAAAAATAATGAATTCAAACTTGGTTATGCCTCTATTATGTTGATTAAGCAGCTATTTCACACTACAGAAATTCAATACCTTTAGTTGAAACTGCATCTTCTGCTTCTTTTCCCGCAATTTCTAGCACAGTAACGAAAATTTATAATTTATAGCAAAATGAAATCTATCAATATTTGAATGCCTCTATAGCCAGCGTCACTACTTTCCACACCTCATACAGTGATTATAGTAAAATGTCAAACGACTAACTAATGTCAATTGTAATTAATATACGTCATTATTCGGTCATAGCTATTGATTCAATTCGGTTAATTCGTTACGATATGGTCCCTTATACTTGTTAACTAATTCAACTCTAAGCTGTATCAAATCGTTTGCAGATCTCCAACTATTAGACACGACAGGAATGATAGCCGATTGTCAGAATAATCGTCAATTAATCTAAATCTAATCTAATCTTATTAGCTATTTATATTGCGCCTAATCAATAAGTAGCAAGCGCATTACAATGTCAATGATTATAAGCACAATTAAACAGATGTGTCTTCAACTGTTTGCGAAAAGCGACGAGCGACTTTATGTTCCGTAGCGCTGGTGGAAGGGCGTTCCAGGCATGGGGTCCAGCGTACGAGAAGGCTCGTTGTCCCATAACTGTCCAGAGACGAGGTTTGTGGTATTGGCTGGTAGAGGCAGATCGTACGGTAAGCCTGGTCTACCGCTGGCGGTTGATGTTGGCCGAAGCAAATCGGTCAGATAAGTCGGACAAAGAGCATTCCGTGCACAGAACATCAGCGTGCATAGTTTGTGTTGTATCCGTGACTGGACTGGAAGCCAATGAAGTTCACGAAGCGCCGGAGACTGGAGTGACGTGGTCTCGAGGTTTCAGGTCCAGCATCAGACGTACAGTAGCATTTTGTACACGCTACAGGTAGGCCAGTGTAGACTTTGGAAGGCCGGCAAGAACGGAATTGCAATAGTCTAGTCTGGACAGAACAAACGCGGAAACCAGTTGCGAGGCGATTTCTTTGCCAGCGATTCGACAGATCTGGCGGATGCGTCGTATGCGATAGAAGCAGCTCTTGGCTAACTGTCCAACATGTTGCTTCATGGTCAGTTCATTGTCGAACAGGACTCCGATGTCTCTGACGACGGTAGAAGGGTGGACGATGGTACCCTGAAGTGCCAAGCTGCAATCGGTGCTAGACAGCTTAACTAAGCATGTTAGCACGTGAGCCAAACTATGCAAGCTCGGTCTTGGAAGCTTTAAGTTGCAATCGTCGTGAGGAACACCACCCTTGGACCTCTGTGATGCAATTTTGGAGACGACCAAGAGCAAGACCGACATCTTTAACGTCCACACAGTCGTAGATCTGTTTATCATCAGCAATTATATGATGGCGAAGATCATGGTGTTGAAAAATAAAGGCAAAGTCTTCTGTGTATGTGATGAAAGCAATCGGTCCCAGAGACGACGAAAGAAGAAATGAAGAAGAAAAGAGAGGATAAAAATTGTTTCGCTTCGGTGACGTTTATGGAAAATTAAACTCCGGATACATGTAAGATAAACTGGAAATTAGCAGTGTTCTCGCATGCTATCTCATTTCAGACACAGTAATAGACATTGGCGTAACAACAGGGGAACGGGATTGACGTAGCTCCTATTTGAATCGTGCCTTGAAATTTCTGCGAAACCCTTGATAAAATATTATCACTTGGCGATAGATCCGTAGAGGGGGTCCGGCCCTCCGAGTCCCCTCTTGGCTACGCTAATGAGGAGCCCACTCATGATGACTGATTGGCTGGCGATGATCTAGAAATGAGTTTTAAGGGCAATTCTTAAAGACGCTTCATGAATAGAGCGAAATACAAAATTTAATAGAAATACAGCAGGCCCTAATCTAGACCGCAGATAGATTTGTACTGTTACTAATGTACGAAATATAGAAGAAGCAAAGCATCCAATACTATTCACTTTATCCATGCGCGTGCTAATCGGAATTTCGGGTCCTGTATCTAAATTATCTGGCATAAAATATTTCTCGTCATTGTTTACAGTCGGTGCCCTTATTTTTACGTCTTTCAAGTACTCTGCCACATGTGTCGTTTCTTTTACTTCAGCCGTAGATGAAGCTTCTCACGTTCTCTACGTCGATCTAGTCTTCATTTAATTTTTGGGCATGCGTAAAACACCGACTTGTCATCTAGAGGCTCCACGCTATCGTTTCGCTACTTTGCTCATTGCTTGCGCAGTGTCATCTACAATGTAAATCACCTTCGTTTATTTCAGGACCATCATCCACCTTAGTCTGTCACTGGCAACCTATAGGCCTATACCTATATACATTGCTACGCCCTGGACGCGTTTAATCTTGCCTTCGGTTGTATTTCATCAGATCTTACTGTGTAGGTGAAACGCATGAGTGTTTTATATTGACACCGAAATCTTGTTACTCTTTTGATAACAACTGAATGCTCAGCGCTCCACGAACTCTCGGAGCTAATTTTGCTGATATCGGAGAGGCTCGATATCACTGAACATTGCACTCTTAACTGCCTCATAAATATCTTATATGAAGATTGAATGAAGTCCACAAATCATAGGCCCTCATGAGCAAGTATGAAATTAACAGTTTAATTTATAACATCAGCTGCAAATTGAACTTTTGAACTCAATTCCAGCTCTCTTTCGCAGCTTACGACATGGTCAACAACAAGTTCTGAGTCCCAGTTTTCTTTAATTCCTTCAGTATCTCCTCAAGCTTTAAGGTCTAAACGTATAAACTTCCTATTCCAAAAGTAATTTCCTCCGTATAGGTATAACAACCCGCCCCGCCGCCTCAAGGTTGCACTGGCATTTGCCCGGCCGACAGCCTACCCTGCCTATAACTATTTTAAGAAAGATTAGGCGCCTAAGAATAGCAGCTATTACTATACTACGTGGGTCGTTCCATAAATAAGTCAGTGTTTATTCTAGGCTTTGTTTGGGGGAGGAATTTTCACCCCAAAGTTAAAAAATTTCTCCCCCCAATTCTTTTATTCATATATTGCATGAGGGGATGGAAATCCCCCCCTAAGTGTGACGCCGGGGGATTTATTTTGTGAAGAGGGGAAAATGTTAGGATGACAATTATTTTGCTCGCCAGGGCATTCGAGAAGGGTAAAAAAGCTAAAAATATCAGGGAAGATGACAGGATGACGGATGACCTTTTTTCTTCTTTTTTGCTTGTCGAGGTTTTTTGGAGACTCAAACCTTCTCCCCCCCAAACATTTCAAAATCTCCCCAATGTCAAGGTGGCTAGAATAAACACTGAAATAAGTTATACATCGATGCAGTTTAGATGGTTTTCACAATGAAAGAAGTCCTAAATATACGCTTTGTGCAGAATTTAATGACGAACAGAAATGTCGTTGTTTCATAAATATTACATCATTTCTATGACATCACGTGCACGTATAACATAGTGAGTGGCGCAGACTCCCGTCGGATACCAAGTCCCAGCTCCCTTGGGGGGAGGGGCGTAGGCCCAACTGAGGGGCACAGCGAACCGTGGGGCAGAATATCCTACTGGAGGCCTAGCCCACCGTGTGGGACCGTATGCTTTACTTGGGTAACAGCATCCCGTGAAAGACCAAGCCCCCAAATCCCCGTGGAAGGCCGTAGACCCCATTGGGGCGCAGCCCTCGTGGAAGACCATGTCCCAGCCCCCCATGCAAGACCAAGCCTCTTTGAGGCCGTAAGCTGAAAAGAAGCCATATGCCCCAAAGAAGTCGTAGGCTCTACTGGGGAGGGAGCGCATCTACCGTTAGATGCTAAATTCCAATTTCGAACCGTAGGCCCAAACCGTAGTCGCAGGCTCCGTTATGGTGTGCATCCCGCTGTGGTGGGGTAAGATCACACATTGTGACCGTAGGAAAAATTTTAAATGATAATCACGCATTTTCATTTTACATTTTCAGATTTTAAAAACGTATGCTATATTATGAACTTTTGCAATAAATCGAGGTAGGAAATAGCCACTCTCACCCGTAATTTTGACGGGCTAACAGTTAGTAATAATAATAATAGTCCAAGTTTTTCTCGAGCTTCACGGGCTCATAGGGCGGTGCTGCTGACCTCCGTTGCTATAGCCCTCAGCCAGGCGTGCAATACCACGTTTACGGGGCTAGTGCATCGCGTGGCGTACCTGTTTAACTTATCGCAGCATTTTACCACTGCTCCACGTTTTACCACCGCCCTCTAGCGAGTAAGACGGAGTCGACCGTTCTTAGGGTTCGAACTCCGACCTTCTACTCTAATGTTCAAACCCTAACGACCTTCTGGAGATCATTTTTATGTTCAACGTTACTGCTTACCACTCTGCTAACCACCCCGCCCTGCTTTGGAGATCATTTTTAAAATAGTTCTACTACTACCAGGCCTGAGGAGAGAGGATGCAGCCGGTACATTGTACCGGGGCCTATGAAGTTTTCAGGGGCCCAGATCCGGTGACAATAAGACGATAAGGTTTTTTGCTCGTCAGGCTGTTTTTGGAGAGTTGATAACGTTTTTGTTGCTTGTCAGGTTTTTTGGAGACTTGATAAATTTTTCTTAAGGGCCAATTTTTTTTTTTTTTTTGGTTCCGGGGCTCGGAATTTCTCTCGGCGGCTACCTACTGACTACTACTACTACTACTTTACTACTACTACTACTACTACTACTACTATTACTACTACTACTACTACTACTACTACTACTACTAATAATAATAATAATAATAATAATAATAATAATAATAATAATAATGTGATTTAAAGTGGTTTAAGAGGATTAGTAAGCCTGTGTGAAAACCACTGTTGTAAATCTTCTCATCTAATAACCTAGTTTTCTGAGATAACCTTTGAATCCATTTACTGTTTGAAAGAAATATAGGTCGTCATGAAGACCGTAGTTTATGGCAGTGCTCCTGCCTATCGTGAGCGATATCTTACATGCTCAGCGAAGACTCAATATAAAATATTTTATGTAGTTTATAATATGATAGCGGCTACTTGATCACCTGTACAGGTTCTCAGTGGAGTTTCCACGTGGGGGATGAGTTGGGATGCATCCCCCCACCGGACTTCCGGACTTACCTTTTCGCTTGTGAAACCTATTTTGGGGTAAAAGTCTAGTAAAACTAACTATGAATGACCTTTTTTCAACCTATTTTTCGGCAAAAGTAGAGTCAAATTATGGATACAATTCCCTTTTTTAGCCTTCTCCGGAAATGTTTTTTTCTTCTATTTTCATCTCTCCACCCAGGCCTGAGGAGAGGGGGTGCAGCCGGTACATTGTACCGAGAGTCCGAGACCCATAAAGGTTTTAGGGGCCCGCGGGCGGTGATAATGATGTATTAATATAAGTGGAAAAGGTTGTCAGACCATTTTGGAGAGTAGAAAACGTTGTTTTGCTTGTCAGACCATTTTGGAGAGTAGAAAAAGTTTTGTTTGATCGTCAGGTTTCTCGGAAACTAATTGATAAATTTTTCAGAGCCCACAAATTTTCATTGTACCGGAGCCCGGAATTTCTCTCGGCAGCCCTGCCCCCACCAACTTTATACGAATTCTTTTCATTCCCTCACCAAGAAATCCTGTAACCGCCACTGCAGGTTCTTAAAGCTCTTTTCGGCTAAAGCTGTATCACGAAATTCTTTGTGCGGCGCCGATCCTTGTCTTTTAGCGCTTTTCTTACGAACCTCGAGATTCATTAAAATTTCGTCACTGCATATGTACAATGGACATTCCTATCGTTTAGGTTTGGCTGCGCCAGTAATAGTTTTAAAAAGTAATGACAACAACAATAACTTGGTTTCATTGAAATAAGTCTTCTTTTAAAGTATTTTAAAATAGAGAACGTGAATATTAAATGTATTATAGCTATTGTTTTGAAAGGCTACGTATTTGTAGATGAGATAATTATGACATAGTAGGTCTTCTTCAACACGTTGGAACTTTGCGCTTGTCACCTGTAGGACGACGTCGGATAAATGTAGCCTACGAGAATTAAATTTTGCACACGACTTGACCAATTATTATAAATAGAGTCACTCGTGTCCATTCTAATACTTCTATGCATATAGTTCTACAATGGTCGCCAAGCTACCGTTATAGTTTCTGTCATAACGGACCATTAATATAGCAGCTCATTGCTAATCAGCAGACTTGAGATTTATAATAACGCTAAACGTTACTGAGCCGATGCCGACTGCAGGCGCCTACGTTCTGGTCTTGATGGCAGCATCGCTGTCCGGCGGTAGGTTTATTTTCGACTGAATTTAATCAATTCTATTGAGAATTAATTATCTGTATTCGTGTGTCTAATCGTCTTTGTTTCAAATGCGGTAGGCCTATTACGATTTTGACTGAGACGTGTCGTGAAATGCATACCGACGTAAAGTGCATTGTCGTCGAATTATGCAAATTAATATTTCATAGAGACAGACGCACAAGTTGCCTTTAGACTGGCTGGGAGGAATATAACGACAGAAGGTCGCCTGAAAGTTCTGTACTACAATACAGTCTTATGTTGTCCAGCCAACTTCCTATCTCACTTCCTCTCAATCTTTTCTCCCGCGACTCTAGTAGTAGTAGTAGTAGTAGTAGTAGTAGTAGTAGTAGTAGTAGTAGTAGTAGTAGTAGTAGTAGTAGTAGTAATAATAGTGAAGTAGTAGTAATAGTGAAGTAGTAGTATATATATATATGTATAGTTGTATACTATAGTATATAGTAGTGGAGTAGTAGTAGACTAGTAGAAGCAGTAGTGTAGTAGTAGTACTTTTTGTAGTGGTAGTAGTAATAGTAATGGTGGTAATAATAGTAGCACCAGAGCAGTAGAATTAGTATTAGTATTAGTAGTAGTACAGGAAAAGAACTATGGAAGACTAGAAAGGATTGCTGAAGACAGAACGAAGTGGAAACAACTCATGACCGTCAACCTTCAGATATGAAGATGACACATGATGATGATGATGATGATGATGATGAGTAGTAGTAGTAGTAGTAGTAGTAGTAGTAGTAGTGTAGTGTAGTAGTAGTAAAAGTAGTAGTTATAGTAGTAGTAGTAATGTAGTAGTAGTAGTGTAGTTGTAATAGTCGTAGTGTAGTAGTGTAGCACTGTAGTGCAATAGAAGTAGTAGAGTAGTAGTAGAGCAGTAGTAGTAGTAGTGCAGTAGTAGTTGTAGTAGTAGTATAGTAATAATAATATTAATAGTAGTAGTAGTAGTAGTAGTAGTAGTAGTAGTAGTAGTAGTAGTAGTAGTAGTAGTAGTTGTTGTTGTTGTTGTTTAGTAGTAGTAACTTTGGTTATGTTAGCAATGAATATTTTTGACCAATCGCTCTAGCATGTCATTCGAGATTTTAAAAATGCATTTTAGGAACAGGTATTGACTACAGACTGGTTGGGTCGAATATTACGGGAGAAGGTCGTCTTGAAGTTCTGTACAACGATACTTGGGGCACTGTCTGTGACGATTCCTTCAGCAACGTTGAAGCGAATATTGCCTGTGGCTCCCTCGTATATTCGTAAGTCAGGTTCAACAAGTTGAATTGAAGATTCGAAAATTCTCACTGTCGATAATTCACTGGTTGCTGCTAGTCTACATGTACTACTGTACATTCATGGCTTAGATAACTCAGTCAAGAAACATTAATTAATTTGAACTCAAGACACTGAATTTTAGCGTCGAAGTTACTATGATACACATAAAGGCCAAATATTTATATATAATGTTGATTTTAAACAAATTAATGAAAATAGCCGACATCTGTTGCTGTAATCGTTTACCTACAGGGATGGCGGTGAGTTTATCTACAACCAGTATGGACCTGGAGTAGGACCGATTTGGTTGGACGATGTGAAATGCAATGGAAATGAGCAGAGCATCGCTGATTGCCCTCATCAACCGTGGGGCGAAAGCAACTGTGTTCATGACGAAGACGTTTCTATTCGCTGCAGTGAGCGAATGCAAAATATCATAAAGTAGATTTCTGGGATGGAAAAAATGACCTTTAAGGAAGATACGACTTGCCGAACCCAATAACTTGTCGGGTACATATGTAATACTAGGAAAATTGCGTAAAATGTGAACCCTCACCCCACATTTCGGCAGATTGTGAGGTTTGTATGCGGCCGACTAATCAGTGCCGTATAGCCTATCTGTTTTTCAGTCATTCGGTAAACTGCTCAGTAGTAGACAGTCACAATTATTATTCGATATCATTTTTGAATGTTGATTTCCAGGTTTCATTCAGTTTGTATCTAAATTGTGACTGAGAGCGTTCTAAACAAGTAATACACAAGCACATAAACATAGGCTAATCACATCTACAATAACGTTGATGACAACAGCCAAGATCAATGCAAGTAACTAATGAAGTTTAAAGGCAGTACACTAATGCAGTTCCAATTAATATAATAATTAATATTTTATTATTTTAAATATATTGCAAACTTTTGTCCTGGGATAAAGGTTGCTGGTAGGGGGTACTTCGTTCTCTTATACTAGTTTCAGGGGTACGTAGGCCTAATCGTGAAAAGGTTAAGAACCACTGGATTAGATTAAATGCGTTTGTTAAAAAATTATTATTATGTAATCAACAGCTAATGCAATATCGTCTAACCAATTAAATACTATCAACTATTGCGTTACGGTTAACAAACGCATTTAATCTAAAGTTCTAAACTATAGTGAATCAAATCTTGTCCTACACGTTCATACGTTGACCCGTCTAGTCTCAAGACCCGCCCTTTAAATGGCTCCGTACAAGGGAATGTAATGGAAGAGGAGAAAAGCCTTTGGATTTAAGCTAATGGAAGATAATAGCAAGTATGAGATCCAATAATAAAATATAAGATAGTTTATAAGGCAATCGCTAGATGGCGCTGATGGCCAGTTAGGTAGTTTAACAGAATAAATTAATAATAATAATAATTAGGACCTTTAATAATAATAACAGTGAAAATTTATCCAGTAGAGGGCGCTAGGTATTGTTGAGTTATAGCCCGATAGGTAGTTGCAGTATAGCACACCTCTTTAAAGGTAGTATCAGAGTCCTATAAATAGAGGTCCTTAGATGGCCACGGGGCTGGTATACTGAGTTTCGACTTGGAGTGCCGAGTAGGTGGAGGTACCTTCGAGGTACTACATTTCCGCTAGGGAAGTGGCAATCCACCATGGAAGCGGTTCCAAAGGGCAGGGTTGTGCCCCGTCAAAAGATAAAACCGCGGCGCGTTAGGAGAGGGAAGGAGCCCGTGGAAAGGCCCGGTAGATCCCTAGGTAGTACCTGAGGTAGTACCCGAAGAGCGAGGTAGTACCTGACGGAAGAGCGAGGTAGTACCTGACAGAAGAGCGAGGTAGTACCTGAGAAACAGCGAGGTAAAACCTGACAGAAGAGCGAGGTAAAGATATCGAGGTAATACATGAGAGGTAGAGAGAGATAGAGGTAGAGAGAGGGAATCAGCCATATAATAATAAAATCTTAGCCAAAAAGCTAAGTCGAATACCCACCCGCCTTAATTGAAAAGAAAGATAATCCTGTTAGCGGCCGACGTCAGTCATCCTGGTAGATTAGCAATAAGGTCGGTTCGCAACAGATTTGGTACCAGAAGTGGGGTGGATTCCATAAAAGGTAAATTACATCAGGTAGAATAAGGTGGTGCGAATGGCTGAAGCTTTGGAACGCGAACCATGTGACTTGAGGAGTCTTGGAGAAGACATGGAGACTACTGAAATCATTGAACGTAATTCGCTATTAGAAACGATGATAGATAAAGAATTATCAGCGGAAGGGTAAAGGATAAGTATCGCAGACGGGCGATAGGTGACCCGAACGAAGACAGTGTTCGTGTATTTGGACGAGGACGTGTACTTAGTAGTCCCCACAGGAGACAGACACGTAGTCCGATGTCTGCAAGCAAAAGACTGAGGTATGATTGGCCAGAATCTGTAACAGTAAAGGAAGAGCAACAGATGAACCAACGTATTAAGGTCAATGAATAGAAGGAGCAGTCAGACTCTGAAGATGAAAGATACTCGAGACCACGATACAGAAGAGAAGAACGGCGGAACAACTTCAAGCGAACACCGATGAAGCCGAACAAATTTGACGGTTCCACACCTCTAGAAACGTTTATACGCCAATTTGAAGATACAACGAATGGACAGACGCTGATAAAGGAGCATTTCTACAATGCGCTTTCAATTATTGTGGGATTTTGGTGCCAGAGAGAATGTGACGTACAGAGAACTAGTAGAAAGGTTAAGACAGAGGTACGGACTGGAAGCACAGCAAGAAACGTTCCGTACGCAGTTGAGATGCAGGAAGCAACGTGAAAAGGAAAGCTTGGCAGACCTCCTGCATGACATAAGAAAGCTCAATGACACAACAGAAATCATTGCGAGGGACGCATTTCTAGAAGCTATGTCAGATAGAGAGCTTTCGCTCAAGGTTAGAGAGAGAGAACCGCGAACGTTGGACGAAGCTTACCGTGTGGCTTTGAGGTTGGAAAGTTATAAGCGAGCCACTTCTTCTTCTAGCGAATGCCTGTCGGCGAGGTAGGATCGTTAGTTTCCCCAATAGAATTGGGTACTCACGGGGTGCACCACTTGAAGGTCGATCCAATGCACCCCAGCGAGCCACTGAAGACGAACGAGTCTACCGAAAAAGATACACAGATGATCATCGTCAAGTTCGAGCTACAACGGAAGAAGACGTGTCTGAACGGTTATTCAAACAACTAACAGAGTTCACGACCGAACAGAGACTTAACCAAGAGAAATGGCAAAGAGAAATGGAACAGCTTTTATTAACGAAAGAGAATGGAGCACCGAAGCAAGTGGAAGTAAAAGCCACAACAGCCAGAGATCCGGCTGTGACGAAGCCGAAGACAGTGGACCACGACGACAGAACGACTCAACCCAGTTTTAACTGGAAAAGGTACAATGTTATAAATGCCAAGGCAGAGGACATTTGGCTAGAGACTTAGAAGAACTGGAAATATAGCACCCAGAAGGATCATCGAGAACCGAAAGTGAGGATGACTGGAGTAAAGGCGAGAAGAGATCCGTCTACGTTAAAGGTCTCATTAACGAGCAAGAACATAAGTGTCTAATAGACACAGGCTCGGAGGTGAGTCTATTGCCAGTCAGTTTGGCTGAAGGACTGACGTTAGACCCAGCACAAAGCGAACGGGAGTGAAATACCAGTGGTTGGACAAGTAACCACGCCCGTGAAATTCGCCAGGAAATGTCGAAGGAAGGTGAACTTCATAACAGATAACGGAGATACTACTGGGAATGGATTTTCTCACGGAGAATCAATGTTGGATTAATTTTTCCAACGCAGCTGTGTACATTGGAAGGAGAAGAATACCATCCATCACCCAAGAAAGTCCACTTCAGTGTCGACGAGTGCAAGTAGCTGAAAGAGTAGTAGTTCCTCCAAGATCCGAAATGAATGTACCAATAAGGGTAGTGCACGGGACGGAGCAAGCTACGTCTGCAAATTGGATGACAGAGTACAAGGAGATTAAGTCCGGGGTACACGCCGCTAGGTTGTATTGGGAACAACAGCAGAAGCCACTGTGAGGGTGATAAATCTGAATGACTCACCCACGGTATTGTACCAGAACGATGGACTAGGCATTGTACATCCCGTTGAGCAACAGTCTGGTGGAAAATGAAAGCATGTAAATGTCAAAAGCAATGAAAGTGGTGAAAGAAATGCTGGATGGAACTGAAGCCTGATAAGAACAAAGCCGAGTTGAAGTTGCGTTGCTCGAGTACATAGATGTGTTCTCGCTGGACGAGAATGATTTAGGACATTGCAAAGTCACTCAACATAAGATCGACACGGGTGGCAAACCCAATTCGACAGTCTTTAAGGTCACAACCTCAAGTACATCGAGAGATTATAGACGAACATGTGGATAGGATGCTACAAAAGAATTGATTGAACCAGCACAAAGTGAATGGGCGTCTAATGTGGTTTTAGTACGCAAGAAGGATGGAACCATGAGATTTTGCTTAGATTACAGAGCGTTGAATGACCACAAAAGGAGACGCGTATCCTTTGCCCAGGATAGTAGATTGCTTGGATACTTTAGCTGGGGCAAAGTGGTTCAGTACGCTCGATCTAAGAAGCGGATACCACCAAATTGAGATGAACAGTACAGACGCAGATAAAACCGCATTTGTCACTAGACGAGGAGCTTTTAAATGGAAAGTCATGCCACTGGGACATGGTAGCTACATTCCAACGCACGATGGACATAGTTCTTTTGACTCAACATGTGTCTGGTATATCTGGACGATGTTAAATTTTTGAGACGCCAGAGCAACACGTCGAACGACTTCGAGAAGTATTCCAACGATTCAGAGAAGCACAACTAAAGCTGAAGCCAGAAAAATGCAAGCTGATGAAGAAGGAAGTTCATTTCCTGGGTCATGTCGTATCCGCCAAAGGAGTTGCCACAGATCCAGAGAAGATAACGAAAGTATTAAACGGTGCCGAAATGCTTGAAAGAAGTACGAGCATTCTTGGGACTACTACAGAAAGTTTGTCCCAAATTTTACCCGAAGAGCGAGGTAGTACCTGACGGAAGAGCGAGGTAGTACCTGAGAAGAGCAAGAAGAGCGAGGTAGTACCTGACAGAAGAGCGAGGGTAGTGAAGAGAGTAGTAGCGAGGGTAGTGAAGTAGAGTGAAGTACCTGAGCCGAGATATCGAGGTAATACATGAGAGGTAGAGAGAGATAGAGGTAGAGAGAGGGAATCAGCCATATAATAATAAAACCTTAGCCAAAAAGCTAAGTCGAATACCCACCCGCCTTAATTGAAAAGAAAGATAATCCTGTTAGCGGCCGACGTCAGTCCAATAAGGTCGGTTCGCAACAATATCAACAGTCTCTTCATTACAAACACCAAATTTAAACAGGCAAAAGCAACGAGCTATTGGAATTGGAAATCACCGGACATGGAAGACGCACAGCCAAATAGATTACATACTTGTGAACAATAAAAACTTATCAAGCGTCCAAAACAGCAGATCCTTCCCAAAAGCTGACACGAGTTCAGACCATTAATATTATTAGTTACGTCAAACATCAAATTTAAACTAAACAAAGGTACACCATCAAAGAAAATTCCAAAGGTAAACTGCTAACAGCTCTCAGATAAAGAGATTAGAAACGTTTATATTGAGAAGAATTACGAGAGCTGGGAGCAATCTGTTTAAAATGTAGAAAGCGAGGGGGGCAAAATTAAGAAGGTCATACAAGATATTTCACGGACAGAACTAGTGCTACAGAATACTATATTTCATGGGTGCAACAGTGATTCTTGTCCTAAGTTGCCTACTATACAACTCTGAAACATGGACCTCCAAAGGAACCAGAGAACAAAGGCTGCATGTCTCCGAGGTGTCCTGCTTCAGGAAAATTGCATGGGTGTCACGTCGAGATAAACTACGAAATTAGATCACAAAAACAATTAAATTACGACGTCGACGTCATTACAAGAGTCAATCAGCGTCGTCTACGGCAGTGGTTCTTAGACCCCTTTGCCTCGCGGACCACTTTTAAAGATCAAAAATTTCTCGCGGACCACCGGAAAAACCTGAAAATTGAGAAAAATCATTGCAAGCCAAAAAAGGTAATCGCATGTGACCTTCGTCCCTCGCCAGTGCCCCGACAAGCAAAAAAGGTCGTCACCCTAGAATGCTTGGTCCGGGCACGATTGGACCATGGTAAATATGTGTCTAATTTTTATTAACATTTTTTCAGAAATTTCCGCGGACCACTAGACCCCCTCTCGCGGACAATTTTTGGTCCGCGGGCCACGGGTTGAGAACGACTGGTCTACGTTATTCCTGACACGTAGTCAGAATGTACAACAGAAGTTACCCAAATATTGCGTTGTTCGGGAAAGTTCGCGGAGAATGAAACAAAGGAAGACCAGAAAACGGTTCTAGGACTATTGACCACAGGACGATTGACCACAGGACGATTGACCACAGGACGATTGACCACAGGACGATTGACCACAGGACGATTGACCACAGGACGATTGACCACTGGACGATTGACCACAGCGGACTTTTGACCACTGGACGATTGACCACAGCGGACTTTTGACCACTGGACGATTGACCACAGCCGTGAGTATGAGGCTTAGCACGTTGTCTGCTGCATGCATGCATGCACGCATACAAAAAAAGGAACCAAATGCTGGAAATGATGAAAAGGACAATAGTGAGTCGATATATATATACATTATATATATATTATATATAAAAATTTATATATATATATACATATATATACATATATACACATATATATACATACATACACATACATATATATATACATATATATACATATATATACATATATATATACATATATATACATATATATACATATATATACATATATATACATATATACATATATATATATATACATATATCTATAATATTAAGATCCTTATCTGTATGTCTCTCTGTCTGTTACCTTCAAGCGTTCTGATTGGTTGACTATTGGTAGACGGTTTAGTCCTTACGTCGCGATGCGTTGGTGGGCGATGTTCGAAGACGACGTTGCTATTGGTAACAATTGTTCGTAGTTTAGCACGGTTTAGTCGAGTCATTGCAGCGTCAGAGGGGTGGGCGTGCGACGACGTTGCTATTGGTAACAATTGTTCGTAGCTTGAAATTTTAACGTACATTTTAACGTACACAAAAAATACGTGTACAGCGTCACAAATGATCACAGTTGCGTGATTTTAACGTACATAGGCCTAATTATTACGTGGCGCAGAGCTTGGCTAGGTGGCGTATGTACAGTACATCATTGAAATGTTGTTCAGCATGAATTCAATGATTGGGTATTAGGTATAGGTATTAGATTAGTATTATCCTGCACTGCGAGCGAAGCGAGCGCGAGCGAAGCGAGCATCTTTCTAGTATACATATATATACATATATATACATATATATACATATATATACATATATATATATATATATATATATATATACATATATATACATATATATATATATATATATATACATATATATACATATATATACATATACTATTGTCTATATAGCATTTGGTTTCCTTTTTTTGTATGCGTGCATGCATGCATGCAGCAGACAGCGTGCTAAGCCTGATACTCACGGCTGTGGTCAATCGTCCAGTGGTCAAAAGTCCGCTGTGGTCAATCGTCCAGTGGTCAAAAGTCCGCTGTGGTCAATCGTCCAGTGGTCAATCGTCCTATGGTCAATCGTCCTATGGTCAATCGTCCTGTGATCAATAGTCCGCGTACCCCAGAAAACAGATGGATCGAAACTGTTAAAGTAGACTGCGAAACAATTGGACAAACTTTACAGTATATGAAACACATAGAAATGCTGCGGATGGGGACATTTGGAACACTATTGTCACTGAGCTGCCGACGCATAGCCTATATAAGCTTTGCCAGGGTATGAATGAAATGAGCATGTTCGTCACGAATCCATTGATCAAGTTCGATATTGTCTGAGGGTATTTAATGATTTTTAGGGACCATTCACTACAGACTGGCTGAGTCTACTACTACGGGAGAAGGTCGTCTTGAAGTTCAGTACAACAATACATGGGGCACCGTCTGTGACGATTCCTTCGGCAACATTGAAGCTACTGTTGCCTGTCGCTCCCTCGGATTTTGGTGAGTCAAGCGTTTTTTCGATTCGTTAGTATACAGGTACGTGAAAGTTCTCTACTGTTCCTTATCTGTATAGATTCACAGCTTAGACAACCCAGTCAAGACACATCTATTAATTCGCACTCTTCACGACGTTTGCGTAAATTCACTAGGATAACGATATTCGCCAAGTATTATTTATTTAAATGCTATTAAAGACCATAAGAGATGCCAACGAGTTTTGGCTATATCAGTTATTGAAATGAAACTCAATTTGACCGTTTAATTTGACTGTGTTAGCTCGATAATTATATGCAACGCTGATTAAAACATAAAGAAAACTTCAGACATCTCATGTTTTGTTGCAATCTTTTATCTCGAGGCTCGGCGGTGAAATAATCAATAACCAGTATGGACCTGGGGCAGGACCGATTTGGTTGGACGATGTTAAATGCAACGGATCTGAGCAGAGCATCACTCACTGTCCTCATTCACCGTGGGGTTCAACCGACTGTGCTCATGACGAAGACGTTTCAATTCGTTGCGGTAAGCAAGAACAGAACATCATAAAGTTGAAATCATGTGATATGAAAATAACTTTTAGGGTAATGGTGAATTTTAAGACTCATCATCTTCGCTGGTTAATGCTATTCAACGAAATGCTAGTTAAAAACTATAAACTATTCTATGTTTATTTTAACAAATGCCAGAAACAAAATAATAATAACAAAAAGTAAATAAGTAAGAAGTGCATTGTACATTGCAATGCTAGTGCTCAAATAATGGCATCAAAAATGTTTAGCACTTGACAACTTGAGGGGGGGTGCAATTGCACCCATTGCACCCCCTGGCTACGCCCATGTCTGAGGATGATGCTACAATTTTACAGGAAGATCTAAGGAAATTGTTTCAATGGTCTGGGGACTGGCAGATGCTTTTCAATATTGATAAATGTTCTGTAATGCATATTGGGAAATCTAATAATGGCAATGAATATTCTTTAGAGGGTAGGTTCTAACCACAACAGAAAAAGAAAGAGACTTGGGGGTAATCAGCCATAGAAGTATGAATCCATCTCACCAATGCATGGAGCCAGCAAAAAGGGTAACCAAATGTTGGGAATGATGAAAAGGACAATAGTGAATCGAGACAAACAGTTAATAGTGAAACTACAGGGTGTCTACGAAAAAAACCCCCCAGCAGGAAAACTTTGATTTCTTAAAAGTTCCTAAATATATTTCTATCAAAATTGCCACACTTGTGCAGCACATATTTCCCCACCTCTCTGCTAATTTTCATCTCATTTGCATGTAAGGTGGCCATTTTGTGAGATATCAAAGTCAAACTTTGATTTTTACTACTCAGTCGCAGCATGACAGGCCTAAATATCTATAGCTTCACATAAATTTGGCTTCATGCCAATTTTGGTGGTATTAGTAGCAGTTTTTGTTGTTGTTCCAGTAGTAGTAGTAAAGTTTAGATCGAATGCAATTTTGTAAACATGGTTTTAAACTCACAGAATTCGACATAACAATAAAAGTTTGATTTAAACTTTCAAAATGGGTAAAATATCGAATGAAGATAAGAGAATTCAGACATTGTGGAGCTTGGCTTTGGATACCGAACAATTTTTTGCAATTAAGGTTAGGGTTAGGGTTATAATTATGTCCGATAATCATCTTGAACAATTGTGGTTTAAGTTGAAATTTCTAGACAATCAATAAAAGTTTGTGGACTGATTCTGTAAAAATCGAATTTTGACTTTGATATCTCACAAAATAGCCATCTTACATTCAAATGAGATGAAAATTGGCATAAAGGTGGGGAAATATGTGCTCTAGAAGTATGGAAATTTTGATAGAAATATATTTAGGAGCTTTTAAGAAATCAAAGTTTTCCTGCTGGGGGGTTTTTTTCGTAGACACCCTGTATATGTCATTAGTAATGCCTCATCTAGAATACTGTGTTCAGGCATGGAATCTATTCTTGAAAAAAGATATAGAGCTTTTAGAAAAAGTGCAAATACGAGCAACGAAGATGGTCAATGGGTGTCATAATTTAAGCTACGAAAAAAGTCTTCAATATTGTGGACTGACAACATTAGAAAGGAGAAGAGAGAGGGGAGATTTGATAGAAACATACAAAATTATAACTTGGAAAGTAGGTGTGCCATACGATCGACTCTTTACATTGGCACACTATAGCAGCACAAGCGGTCACAAATGCAAATTGTTTAAGCAGATGGACATGGTTGGTCCAAGAAAGAAAAATTATTTTAGTGCGAGGGTTGTGGACAAATGGGACAGTTTTGACAGTTACGGCGACTGGAATAAAAGCCAGGAGGACGAGAGGTAGCATCTAAAGGTGAATCGAATACGTTTCATATAATTTATAACTGAATAATGAAATAAACGAATCATTGAAAGTTGAATAATTGATATTCAAAAGGTTATTAAAAGGTCGACCGAAGCGAATGTTTTGAGTGAATCAATATGGCGGATAGGCTCCACCTACACGCCGATAGCTGCCTTCAGTCGTTAAGCAAGGCTGCATAGGCTCAGGCGCCCTCCTGGTATTATTCCTCCAAGCTCTAGAGCGTCATTCGAGTTAATTAATGCATTTTAGGGACAGGCATTTCCTACAGACTGGCTGATTCGAATATTACTGAAGAAGGTCGTCTTGAAGTTCTGTACAACAATACATGGGGCACTGTCTGTGACGATTCCTTTAGCCACCTTGAAGCGAATATTACCTGTAGCTACCTCGGATATTCGTAAGTCAGGCTCAAGCTGATTATTCAGTTGAATTTAAGATTAGAAAATTCTCATTGTTCATAATTGCCTGTTTCCTCTTGGTTTATATTCATGGCTTATATATCTTAGTCAAGGCACATTAATTAAGTGATGTTTTCCCTGATACCTACATGAATAATTTACGCTATCCTGAAACTATACAGTATATTCAAATAACATTGAGACCATATGAAAAACAATGGGCTCTGTCTGTAGCAATTATTCAAATGAAGCTGAATTTTAGAGTCGAAGTCATAAAACAGTGCTAATGGGCAGTGCTAATGGCTGTACTGTGTAAAGTTTGTGCTTAGTTTATTAGTTTATCATTAGTTTGAAACATTTAGATATACTATTTTTTGATTTATTTTATTAAAAAACATTTAGATATAATGTTTATTTTTAAAAAAATAATGAAAATATGGACATTTTAATCTTATGGACATCTTAATTCCTTAATATAGACATCTTAATTCCTTAATTATGGACATCTTAATTCCATGTAATCGTTTTCTTCCAGGGGTGGCGGTGAGTTTATCAACAGCCTGTATGGACCTGGAGAAGGACCTATTTGGTTGGACGATATTAAGTGCAATGGAAATGAGCAGAGCATCGCTGATTGCCCTCATCAGCCGTGGGGTGTACACAACTGCCAACATGACGAAGACGTTTCAATTCGCTGCAGTGAGCGAATGCAAAATATCATAAATTAGTTATTTGTGACGAAACAAATTGTGACTTTTGATGAGCTACTATTTGCAGGACCTTTGCTTCTGCCGCGCGAATATTTTGTACCGTTGTACCCCGTTGCAGTTATGCTTGTGGTCTGTCGGTGAGGTTGCCTTTACTCGCGCATCTTTCCATGTACAGTCAGGGTCGTCATTGGGGAAGGGGGCGTTGCCCCCTCTTTTAGTGATCATTTCTATAGTATGTATCGCCAGGACGTCAGGTAAAACTCTGATTACTGGACCGCACACCAGGCGTTGCCCCCCTGATTTTTAGAAAAAGTTTTTCCACCAATGTTTTTAATATTTACTTGTGTTGCCCCTGATTTATAGGGAACAAATTTTCCCACCATCACCACTGTGTTAAGTTGTCTTTAATGAAAATGAAAAAAGCTAAAAAAAAAGTTTTTCAACTTTTTCGCAAACTTGCCACATCGAAATTATCGTGTCCCTCTAAAAAACAGTGAAATGACGTCTCTATTTACAGTAGAACTTCGTTTATTCAACGTCTTTCAGTGATGTTCCTCTGGACTCTAGCGCTTCCCTGTTGTTATCCATCCATCGTTCTCAGAAAGACAGCTTCAGCAAAACTCTGGCCCATAGATCAACTGAGCGTTCGAAGGGACATTTGAAATGTCTATTTGACGAGACTGAAATACACCCTCTTATTAAGTTATCTCTTGGACGTCAGGTTTTTAGAAAAGACACTTTGCCCTAAAGTATCACCATTCATTAGATTTTATGGCATAAACCATTGTAACAAATCCAGTGAATCCAGTGTTTGTGGCACAAAAACAAAGCGATTTTGTGAGAAATGCAATATTGGACTTTACGAACAATGTTCAGACACTTTTCACAAGTAATAACGCGATTGCTTATGTGTCAGTAAGATAAATACCTGCTTTCATTACATAGTTTTGAGCATACTGCATTGAAATTAATTTTGAAGTTCTAGTTGTAACTTTTTATACTTATAACTTCACCCACCTTTTCATGCATGGCGTCCCCAAAACGGGGACGAAAATATATTGTACAAAAAATTATGGTCAAAATGCCAGTTTTTTAAAATATTATTTATTACATCATTTGTATATAGTATTTAGTGTCATACTATGAAATTAAATTTCACGGCAAAACAAACTTTCATGCATAAATGGTTTAAAGGGCTACGTACAATCAAACCATTAGACTGAATTTAGAAAGGTTCAGCCTATAGTGGAACCAAAACTTGGCTTAGGAAGTTTCGATGACAAGACACTTAGGCAGTGGCGTAACGTGGGGAGGGCGGGGGCATTTTGGAGACAGCCCCGGGCCCCGGGAGAGGGAAGAGGTGGACGACGACCTTTTTTTGCTCGTCAACACTATAAACGTGTGAAGGAAGATCTTTTTGTGGGCGATGACCTTTTTTTGCTCGTTAGCCGGGGCCCCGCTTCTTCAAGGATGGCCCCGGGCCCCCAAAAGTCACGCTACGCCACTGCACTTAGGAACTAAACCAAGAAATTGGCGACGAATGAAGTCTTACGCGGTGATCTGAAAAGGATCTCAAGGCATTCGTGTACAGATACAATCGCGTAGGCAACTCTTCGATACTCTACACGTCGTCTATCTTCAACGATTGGGCGGCCAAAAGGCTGCTCATCAATAATATTAATCAATTATTTATGTCATTGCCTTATTTCGCATACATTCGTCACCTTGATGATCTTTTTTCTCACAGTTCAGAGCTATGAAATTAGCCTGACTTTGTTCCTAGAGAGTCACAATTCACGACCTAGCCAACATGCCAGTGAAATGTTCGCTCACAAGTTTAGGGCGATTTGATAATCACACTGCTTAAACAGGGTCGTCATTTTTTCGAGAGGGGGGTGTGGGCCGTGCCTCTCAAGGAAATGAAGAAATAGTGTATAATGTGTTAAAAAAATAAAATAAATAAATACATGTGAAATGTGCTAAGAATCGCCAAAAATTGTCCAGAATTTGCAAAAATGTCAAATATTTTCAAATCTGCTAAAATTGTCCACAAATTGCCAAAAATTTGCCTGAAATTGCCAAAAATTGCCAAAATTTGCCAAAAATTGCCAGAAATTTGCCAAAATTTGGCCAAATTTGGCCAAAATTATCTCGCCCCCAGAAAAGTGTGAAGTGACGCCACTATGTTTAAATCGTGCTCATTTGAATTCCATAGTCAATTGCAATGTTATGAGAATGTTCGCAATAAATCCATTGATCAAGTTCATTACTGCCTGATGAGAGTTAATAACTTTTTAGGGGCTGTTCTCTACAGACTGGCGTCGTCAAGTACTACAGGATCAGGTCGTCTTGAAGTTCAGTACAACAATACATGGGGCACTGTCTGCCAAGATGGCTTTGGCGACATTGAAGCTAGTGTTGCCTGTCGCTCCGTCGGATATCCGTAAGTTAAGCTCTCTTTCATTCGTTGATTCGAAGACGTGAAAATTCTTAACTGTTGAGAATCGACTGTTTCTTCCCATTTTAAATACACGACTTAGATGGTTTGGTCAAGACATGTTTGCTACTTAGCGTTCGTAACGTCATTACATATATTCAGTGCATCACCTGCTGGGCATTTGCTCAGACTATCAAGACAAAATGTAAGGACACTGAGTTTTGGTTATAGGCCTCTCAATTACTGTATACGATGAGTCTGAATTTTAGCGTTTGACTGCGAAGACAAGAGAATCATATGCAAAACTTATTAAAACACTAACAAGTGCTGACATCTTAGTTTGTTTGTAATCTTTTACCTCCAGGGGCGGCGGTCAGTTTTTAGGAGTCTATTATGGAACTGGATTAGGACCGATTTGGTTGGACGATGTTATGTGCAACGGAGCTGAGCAGAGCATCGGTAACTGCGCCCATCGTCCTTGGGGTCAAAACGACTGCACTCACAACGACGACGTTTCAATTGAATGCTGTAAGTAAGAACAGCACATCATAAAGAAGAAATTCTGTGGTTAACAAAAAAATTACCCATAGGGTCATTATGATTTGCCGAGCATGTTATCTTGCCAGTATGCAATCACATGAAAATTAGGTAGGCCTAAAGCTAAAGGTAGGTCCCGTACTCGAGTCCGAGCGTTGGGTTCCGGCGCTTATCTCCGGCCTGTACCGGGGCCCATTGAGTTTTCAGGGGTCCAGATTCGGTGACGATAAGGCTGTTTTGCTTGTCAGGCTGCTTTTTGAGAGTTGATAAAGTTTTCTTTGCTTGTCAGGTTTTTCGGAGACTTTATAAATTTTTCATAAGGGCCCGCAAATTTTTTTGTTCCGGGGCCCGGAATTTCTCTCGGCGGCCCTGGGCAGAAGTGTATATAGGGTAGGCCTACTTTGAAATGACGTTACATAAAACTAGGTCATTTCAATTTCGTAGTCAAATGTAATGTTTTAAGTATGTTTGTAATGAATACAATGAACAAATGCATTAGCGTTTCATTTGAATAAATCTGTATTTCTTAGGGAGGTACGCGCAAATTGTCTATAGACTGTCTGGGTCGAATGTTACGGGGGAAGGTCGTCTCGAAGTCAAGTACAGCAATACATGGGGCACTGTTTGCGATAATTCCTTCAGCAACGTTGAAGCTGGTATTGCCTGTGGCTCCCTCGGATATTCGTAAGTCAGTATTCGGTTGATTGGAAGACGTGAAAGTTCTCAACTGTTGAGAATGGACAGTTGCCTCTTGGTTTATATTCTCCACTTAGATGGCTCCATCAGTGAGTGTCTGCAAATTTGCAATTTTCATGTTAATGACGATCAGGGACGTAGCCAGGAATACTATTGGGAGTGGGGTTTAAATGTTGAGGTGTATATTGTTATATATATTTATATAGCATATATAGGCCTATGTTATATATATACTGTATTAGGCCTATATATTCTGATTGGGGTATATATATATCCCGATATACCCCCCCTTCGCTGCGCCCCTGATAACTATTTGCAGAGTACTGTATTCTAATACAATTACCGCAAGTGAAGCCACTGGGTTTTGGTCACATGAGTTATTCAAATGAAGCTGTTTTTGCTCTTTTAAGTCGTTGCGTTAGCAAGATAATAAATGCAGGTGATTAATTAAGACCCAACGAAAAAAGCCGAAATCTTAATTTTCTGTAATATTTTAACTCAAGGAACGGCGGTGAGTTTATCAGCAACTTCTATGGGCCTGGAGAAGGGAAGATTTGGTTGAGCGATGTCAAATGCATTGGAACTGAGCGCGATATAGCTGACTGCACTCATCTGCCGTGGGGTTCACACAACTGTGCTCACGACGAAGACGTCTCAATTCGTTGCCGTGAGTGAATTCAAAATACAATTATGTGGAAATTCAGTCGTATAAAATGACCTTCATGTTCGCTGTGATTTCCACAATCCATTATCTTCTAAAGTAATCCTAGGAATACAAGAAATTTCAATAAAAGTGGACACATTTTTGTTACGAAACTGCGACTTCGAATTTGTGATCACGGCTCGTATGGCTCCGTCCAGTTCGGTCAGGAATACCACTGGCATTCAGTCGCTCGGAAAGCAATGTACTACATAAGCTTAGCTGAGAAGCATTCATTCTCAATAATGCGACTTCAGTCTTGAATTATAATGGCAAATTGTCACTTTTCATTATCATTATCCATGATTTATAACTTAGAGCCTTTATTGCAAGCAATACACGAATATATGTATTATTATGGCATCTACAATTAGCCTATGCCACTATCGTACTATCTTCATCCATCGAGACCATTGTACCCGAAGTCTTAAAAGCAGAAATGCCTTAGCTGCATCATCAGGAACCTAGGAACCTGACATTTTAACATTTTACGCCGCTACGCGAAGACATCGATAGAAAATCGTGACCACATTTCAGCATATTATTTGGCATTTCTCATCGAACAATTTCTTGCGATTTTTAATCTGGGCCTGTTCTTGCTGTTATAAAAGTACTATAAATTTGACGGCATTTGTGCGATAGCAGCGGATACCGATTCCGAATAGGCCTTAATTGAAATTCAACAACAAAATGCTACATTCGGACTGCATTCACTTCTGTCTAACCAGACAACAGTAGTGTTATTATGCGATGATAATAGGCTTTTTACAAGAGAAACGACAATCGTAGGTGATTCCAGAGGAGGGTACAGCGACACGTTCCCAAAGTCCACCATTAATATTCCGTTCTCACACTTTTATGTAATATTACCGAAATCCATCAACTTCTATAACGCCTCTTCGTAATGCATGGCTGCATCAGCCGATGGTAAAACAAATCACATTCGCAAAAGACCCAAGTCAAATCCAGGATAGACCTATCAGTCCGGACATGTTATCGATCAATTATTCTGGTAGTGGGCCGTCAATAATATTATGCTAAAAAATAGGGGAGCGAGGGCTTTGGAGAAGTATGATACTTATTGACATGGGGAGGGGTCAAGAAGAATTGACGTCAACAATTTTATTTCTTACAATAAATTTAGTAAATTAAAAAAATAGAGAATTAGTAGTTGCATTGGTCTTCCATGGTACATACTGATCGTTCGCACGTCATCAGTTCGCCGCTTTAATCAATTAACCGGCTGAGCTCTTACCTATGAAGTCAAAGTCTTGCATTGTCGTATTTTGTTTTTATTCGATGTACAGTAGATTTTAGACTTTTTAGACTTTTACTTTTATTTGCAATTTCTCGAAAAATGCGCATTTATATCAAACGTGGTGACAAGCAAAAAGTTAACTTCGGCGTAACAGTCTTTGTAGAGGGAAGGACGAAAGACCAAAGTTAAAAAAAAGTTGCTTGACATAATTACTGTTTTTATTTATGGATCACTGAACGTTTAACAGTTGCTGACAAGTTGAGAGTGGTTTTAAAAATCGCCAAAGATTTGCTGACATAATTAATGGACGGCCCCCCCTAATTAGAATAGAAATATGGTGCATCTTTGAAATTTTTTGCGTGACCATCTAAAATGTTTGGTTCTGTTTTCGGCAGATTGAAAGGAAATCATCTTGGAAGAGTTTCAACAGTATTTGGCAACATACAAGGGCTTCGTTTATTATTTAGTTAGTTCGCTTGATTAAGACTACTAAAGATTCTGCACTTGTTAGAATTGTCTGCGTTAATGTTAGTAATTCAAAGTCAGATAATCCTAAAATTAGAATCAACTCTGATTTAAAGCCATTAATGCCGATAACATGTGACTTAAAATATAAGCTCTATTAATACAAAATCTTGTTCGAGAAAATTATGCGTATTTCGTAGTAAATTCGATCGTTTATTTTCATATCAATAACAATGTTTTAGAATGCAAATTGTCGTGTTGTGTTGATAAATACTCCATGACGGACGTCACATCTCTGTTTTCAGGCTCAACATTGGGTAGATCACTTGTAGTGAAAAGACTTCGACTTGACAGTGACTATTTGTACCAGGACAGGGACCCTTAAGCTGTTCCTAACTTAAGAATTTAAGATAAGTATCATTGAATAGGCCTATGGATTCCGGACCTAAAAGCTATGTAGAAATTTTGATCCGCCACTGATGCTTTCAGAACCTGGTCAATATCGTTCTGACAGTTGGCCAGATGTGTAAATAACGATATTAGCCTACAATCTGCTCTTATTTGTCGCATAAACAATAACAGTAGAAAATCCGTTAAGTAGGCCTATGCCTATTGACATATGAAAACGGTCTTCCTGTGTTTTGATTAAAAGTGCAGACCAATATACGATTTCTAAAAAAAAATCCAAGAGCAATTTGTTAGACAAAAAAGTAGCCTGATGCGATTCCAAAATTGATTTTCGCTGGAACCCAAATTTCCTAATGAAATTTAGATATTCGATCGACGCAGCTTTTCTGAGACTGGCAATTGTCTAGCTTAGTTTTGTGTCCAGTTTTTTCATCAACTGCCCTCATCATCATCGTTGAACTTCTGTAGCGTCATTTTAGTAATGCTCTTGGATCTTGAAAACTGTTGATGGTCGCTCGTACATGTAGATTGGAATCTGTTGATGCCATTTATCAACATTTGTGCTTTAGGCCTATCATTAGCTTCGCCACGGGGGGGTCAAATGGGGCAACTGCCCCCTCCCCAACCTGCCCCAGACCACCTACCAAATCCGATGAGAACGTTTTTTGTGAAGGGGTGGGGTGGGGTGGATAAGGAATCTGACACGCCAGCTCCCTTTTGCCCCCCCTCCCCCAACCAAAGATTCCTGGCGACGCCACTGAGGCCTATCACAGCAAAACCACTTGGCAGAGCCTATATATTTCCAGTAACCGAGAGTAGTTGCGATGATTATTCCCGCGTTAGGCCTAAAGGCTTACTTTCAGAGCATGAATCGATCCCCGTTTTTTTTATCAAGAATTACAGTAATTGCCCAAGTTTATGTGTGTTTTGAAATCTTTAGTCTTTTACGAGATATGTCTATTATCGTGTGCTTTTGTGAATTCGCCACTTAAACGTCTTTATTTCCGTTGTACTCCATCTGGACCTGTGATGTCCACCATGGTAACGCTACCCATAGCCTACAATCCTCAACGTTGTTAGGCATATTTTCTCAAATGTTATCTCGACAAACTTAAATATCCTGAACGGAGTAGTCTATATCGAATTGACAAGCCATGTCTATTGAACATAATGTTGCATAACCAATAGAACAATGACGACGAGGCCTTTTCTTTTATATTACTGGATCATGCGCTGCCCGTATTATCCGTATATGGTCTTCCTGCGGTAACTGGAACTTCGCCAGCACGGCGATTCGCCGACAGCATTCTCGGGTCTAATCGCCAAAAGAAGATAGACATTTTGAGAATAATATAATAGGCTAAAATAACAATAATAAGGTAGGGTTGCCAACCGTCCTTTATTTCAAAGGACAGTCTTAATTTTAATGCACCTCTGAGTCTTTGTCCTTTATCGCTTTTATAAAGGACCATTGTGTCCTTTATTTCAAAAATCAAGTCACGAAACCACGCATTTCAATTGAAATTTTTTTGCTTGTCACCCCATTTCAGAAGGGAGATTACCTTTTTGCTTGTCACCGCACTTCAGAAGGAAGTTAACCCTTTTCCCCGCACCGGGTGACACCAAGGTTTTTCCGCACCGGGTGTCCTTTATTGCAATTTATCAAAGTAATTGGCAACCCTATAATAAGGTGATTTTAGGTGGTTTAGGAGGCTATTTGATCCTATGCCTATGGCTATGTGATCCTATGCCTATGGCTATGTGAGCCTATGCCCGAGCCATTACAAAAACTCGTAAGCATGATCGTATTAGGCCTAATTTAAACCTGTTCGACAAAAGTCACACATGGCTGCCGGTCGAACAGAGAATTGTATTTAAAACTGGTTTCCTGGTTTTTAAAGCCAGAGACGTTATTTCACTGTTTCTCAGAGAAAAAGGCACTTTCGACCTGACGAATTTGCGAAAATGTTGACGACCTTTTTGTCAGTCGTTTTGATGACCTTTATTTTTGCTTTTCAGTCCTTTTACCTAAAGGGGCCTATGGCCAGCCAATTTACATTTAAAAACTAAATAACACAAACATTGGTGAAAAAATGTTTTCGCTAAAAATCAGGGGAGGGCAACGGTCCCCCTTCCCCCCAAATGACGTCCCTTTGGATTATGTAATTTCCGGGTAAGGCGCGGACGCGCGGCGGCGCTAGCCCTTCGAGATTTTGGGGCTGCGGCGCTCGAGATCCTCTCCTGCGTCCAATGCATTTTAGGAAATTTAAATTTTAAAATGGAATGCACAGAGGCGGATTTACCACGGTACCAGATGGTAAGTAAGTAAGTAAAATCTCCTAAACTTATACAGCGATTACAGCGCCCTTGAAAGTAGTACAGTAGTGCATAGAAATATTTGCACCGGGCCTCCAAAATGTAAATCCGCCTCTGGGAATGAAGTACGTTTTGAGGGCATTGATGCATTAGTGGAAAACTGGAAATATAATAATCATCGTTTTTATAAAAGACTGCATAGTATGTTAGAACTTAGAAGTTAACGATTTATTAAGTTAGACAATTTTGAAATTCGCAATAATCTGCATTGAACATGAATGATCATCATCATGATCCGAATATGCTTACTTATTAGAGAATCAAGAACTCGTTCAATCGGTGACAAGATTACAGTGAAAGCGAAAGACACTCTTTTAAATAAGTAAATAAGTAAATAATGTAATTAGATAAATAGTACAAATAAATAAATAACGATTTAGAAGGAATCATTTTATGGATTTTGCAATCTCTTTCAATTTTGTTTGCTGATGGAAAGGAGTGGTGAATCGCCGCCTGTGCTGAAAGAGCAGGCAATACTAGAGACATACTTTCAATGCCTCAGCAAATTAGCCCACGACAGAGCCAAAGATATCATAGTGAGATATAATCTATCTATTTCTCTCTTCAGTCTGGTGATTTCTTTGGCGCCTTAATTTGAAAACCGATAAACATGCTTTGGTATTTTAAAACAAAGTCATTATGATGCGGTATATTGTATAATTTTATATTTGTACAGTATTTATTATCACAATATCTGGATATTTTTATCTCTTTATTATCTGTACAATATTTTATCGCGAAATTTTGTATTTTGTATTTTAAGACATATTGCATTTTCTTTTTATATAAACAATGGAAATTGCTTTGTGCCTGTATGCTGGGGGGCGGGAAGATAGATGAGTGGTAATATCACTGGGCAGTCACGCCGACAACACGGGTTCAATCCCGTAGGAGCCCCTAAGGTCGACTCAGCCTTAATCGCTAGAGGGCGGTAGTAACATCAAATGAGTAGCAATGGCAACATTGCGATAGTAACCATAGGTTCGGCGGAAGAGACTGGCCACCGTCCGCCGATGTATGGCTTAGCCACCTATGGGCTGTTGGCTACAAAACACGGGGATCAGCACCGGACCCTACGGGCGTGAGCCTACGGGTGAAAACCTTTACTTTTACTTTACTGTATGCTAGGAGAGAGAACGTGAGGCGGCTAAGAACAGAGCATCTCTGCTGTGGAGCTCGACATTGCATCTGTTGACCACATTGGCAACATCTGAGAAAGAGTTTTTCTCTTTGGTCTTTCTAAGTCCAAATCTTGGGTCAAGAATTCTCGGTCGGAAAGATGTGAGAGCATGAATTCACGTTTGAAGCATAATTGTTTTCAACAAATTTTGTGTTAGGTAGAGAGGTGACATCTGTCCTTACAGATATTTGAATCTACTTAGTTATTGCATCAGAAACTATTTTCATTGATATAATTGATTAATTAAACATTGATCAATCTAGATGTTTCAGCATCATAATGAATGACTGTATTAATTATTTGTTTTGAATATAAGATCAACAATAATTATTTAGTGGCACAACCATTAGCTATTAAAGTTAGTGATACTATAGTAAGGAGGCATTTTGGCAGCTTGTAATTAACTCTATTATTTACAAATTGTAAATATTGTGTTTGCATCTTGCAGTCCAGTGCCTTGAGTTTTTTTATGCCACTTGTCTTTAGGCTTTACGTACAACGTACGGATGTCTATTGACAGAGCTACGCAAGATCGAGAGCATAAACAAGACAGTTGCTTCAAAGACTGGCACTGGAGGAGGGGAACTTGGAATTGACCTGGAGCAGCTACTTGGTCAACTAAGCGGTCAACTTCAGCACTACATTGTTGCCAGAATCAACACAATTGCCTTGTATCCGTTAACATGTTGGAGTGTACTATTGTGGCGAACCAAGCTACTAGTCCTTAGGACCGTTCCCTTCCAAGATGGCGACCGCCCGATCCGCTCTACAGAGGTTGACTTCTGCTCTTAGGGTCACGTGCTCTGGCGACAACTATGTGCTTTCTCAACATGTGCAATCAAATGTGCTCTCTCTAGGTATACACTCAATGTAATGTAATGTAATGTGACATTTGTATAGCGCCTCTTCTATTTCTACTCAGAGGCGCTCCTAGCATTGGAGTCGCAGGGTAAAGTAGTGAGACTTTAGCTTTCGCATTGAGCAGAGTGAGGGACTGAGAAGTGATTCCCGAATGGATGGGTTCAAGGCATTCCAGAGGGAGGGTCCAGTCACTGCAAAAGCCCGACGCTGGGTAAGAGCATTGCGTGATCTGGGGACATAAACATTCTTCTGATCGGTGGAGCGGAGCAGGCGATGAGCAGCAGAAGTGTTTGCTGAGATGTGCCCAGCTCAGGTGCCCTACTATCTGTCTTAATCTTGGGAGCTTGTGCACTTCAGGTGCCCTCCACAAGCTCTTTATCTCTTACGTCCTTTTCACACACCTATCACTAAGCACTTTATTGTGCCCTCGAAATATGCACCTATGTGCACTCTATGTATGAACTCTTCCTACACTCCCTATCATGAACAAAAATTGGCTTCTATTTGGTTCCTGGGTGGCATGTTTCCTTGCATGTTTTCCTTAATAGCTTGCTTTAGTTATGAACAGGTTTTGGCTGCAAGCTCAAAGGTGCAGGGTTCTCTGCGTGAGCTTCTTGCTACCATTTCAAACATTGGACAGTCTTGCCAGACCAGCATTCAACATCCGATACTTAGTTGTCTCAAGGATGCATTTGAGTATGTGGCTTCAGCTGAAATTTGTATTTATCGACAATTGATATTAATCATAATATTCACATGATTTCTAATTATTAATTAGTTATTCCTGTAACTTTTGGAATTTAGTTACTTCTATTTTAAACATTTTAAATCAGTTATCTGAATCTTATTACCTGCAGCTGACTGCTGCTATTATTCCTTTGCTGGTTGACAAAGTAGCAGAATGCATCTTTTGATGTAATAGGTAATATTTGGGATGTTTTGGTTTGTCTTAGCATGGAATGCGGCTCACTTGTCCACTTACTCACCGCTCAGAGATGTATTCAACACCTTCAGTTTTTGCCTGCCCTTCGCAGTCTTTATGACGCTCATTTGAAGCTTGCCTCGTGGGCAAGCAACATTGGTTTAAAGGAGGTGTGTATGAGTGTACGAGCGTATGTGCTTGTGTTGCATACACAATGGCAACGCTAATCAATTTTGTGCTCTTTGCATGGCTATGCCAGGCTCATAAGTCCACTATCTCCTATGCATTTTCCAAGTATAGTGTACACTTGCATTTTGTCTGTGCAAACATTAAACATGCATGAAATTAAAAGTTAGCTATTTAAAATTTTTCTATTTTTCTACTTGGTTATATGGTGATATAGATTTGATTATAATGAGCAAAGTCCCAGATCTTTTGTATTATTATTTCATTTTAAAATGGACTTGATTGTAATGGACAGCCTTTGCAAAAGATAAAATCTTCAAGGTCCTTCGAAGTATCTTACAGCAAGATTATACTGCTTTGTGCGGATAAATTGGCCACAGTCAACTACCTTATGGCCTCTTGACAGTTGAAGTTTTGCAAAATTGAAATGACTTATTAGAATTTGTTCTGCTTTTCAGGTGAAAAAGATGAGTTTTGTGAGTGCGTCGTCAAAGACTTCAGCGCCGGAACTGTACGAGTGGATGGCAAGGTTCAAAAGCCTGCTGGTGGCAAAATTCAGCCTCGTCTTTTATGAGATTTTGAGCCAGCAGGGCCCACACAATGAAATAAAGTCCCTTCAGTCAAAGACATATATCGATTTTTATGGCAGGTAATAGCCAAAGTATATTTACTGTAACAAACATATCTTATAGCGTAACATATTCCAAGGATTGGATACAAAGAACATATGAAAAATGAAGAACTTGGGGAGAGAACATTGCAACCAAACATTATTGAAGTAATCAGAAGGAAAAGAATTAAATGAACCGAACACGTACTCGGAATGGAATGAATAAAAGATGCAAGACAAATTTTCAACTACAAACCAAAGGGGGAAAGATCTAAAAGAAGACCAAAAGCGATGGGTGGACGGATTGGAAGAGGATCTGCACATGGCAGGGCTGAATCTAAATGGAAAAACTGATGGAAGACACCGAATGACTTTGGAAGAAATAGCAAAGGACAGAGAACTTTGGAGAGATGTCATGGAGAAGTCCATAGCTGGACACAGCTGGAGGACGAAGACCAGACCTGACTTGAACATATCTTTCCGAATTTACTGAAAATAATTTACCACACAATCGAATGTAAATTATTTTATGTGGCTGCTTAGAGTTTATTTTATTCTCATTAGAAACGTGAGAAAGCTGACATTGTCTGCTTTGTTTTGTAGAATTGTTGCTTTCCTTAGAAAATCAGACGCAGTTAGCGTTTCACTTATGCTGAATCGGTCAGATTTTGGAGGATTGTTCCCAGGTCTTGGGTATCATCTTCCAAAGACGGAAGACCCCGACTCCAGTTTATTGTCGGAACATGATGATTCATTGTTCGTCTTCAGTCATCCACCAGTAAGTCAAATTTTAAAGTCATTTTCATAGCAATTTATTCTTTTTTTCCCCGAGGAAACCCTCTCCTCTGGAATTTGTTACCGGCTACAGTATAGGCGGCCACCTCATTAGAGGTCTTTGTGATCAAATTAAAGACGCCTATTTAACATCTCGTTCCCATGTTTTTTGTAAAGCGCCTTTGACTTTGGCCCTTGCTAAGCTACGGCGCTATATAAATTGTCATGAACAAAAACAATATTTTGATGATTTACTTACAAAATTGGCAGTTTGTAAAAAATCTTACTTGATGGAAACATATGAAGATTGTTTCTATGATCAGCATCACAAAATCTACCAGATACACAACAAATTATCAAGAAAGTGAAAACCTTGTTAGTCAGCTTTATGTGCATCCTTTGCAGTCAAAGGTTTGGTCATTAACACTAACTCATATAATGAATACTGCTATGGTAATGTCTCCAGCAGTTAGGTTTGATATAAAACATCAAAAAAACAAACTAACTTTTAACTTTCAAGAAAGCGGGCGTTAATTATTAAATAACTGTAGTATACCTAGTAAATTTAATTCTTAAAGTGAATTGATTTAATTGGCAATTAGGAGAAACCAGATAAGCACTGGCCAGCACTGTTGGCCCTGGTGACAAGAAAAGCCCAGGAACTCAATTCTGATCGCTTGGTTGCGTATTACGACGAGGTGATCAATTCTGTAATTGTGTACATCATTACCTACATTCTGTAATTCGGAGCTTGTCGTGTCTGCAAAATTTAAAGTTTTTTATTTACACGCAATTAAGTAAGGTAGCCTTGATGTGCAAATCATCTTGTTTCATTAATTATTTAATCAGTAATGTAGTTTTTGCTTCACTACATTTATCACATTATCTTATGTTATAGCAAAGAGAATCAATAATAAATTTTTCAAAAACTTTGATAGAAAATATGTTTTTAAAAAATGTTATCTAGTTTGCTTGAACACAAAGTGCCAAATTTGTAATATGAATATGTGTGTGTGTGTGATATTTTTAATATATGCAAAGCAATTGTGTGTTCCCATTTCGCCGAATTTTCACCTAGCCGAATTCCAATTTCGCTGAATTGAATTGTGCCAAAAGGCTACAATAACATGCTGTTTATGCAGCATGGCAAAGTGTGTTACGTTTGTACTTATGCCCAGAAAATAGACTTAGCACAAATAGTCTTGTTGACAAATTAGGCCTACTTTTTATTGACCTTCAGTGCTCAAAATTGCAAAAATATATAATGTAGCAATGCAGGAATTGATTCATGTATTATAATCATTTACGAGTGGTATTCTTGAACAAACTATTCCCGTAACATGCTTAAGGTTGTTCATTAGTATTGAAATTGTGGAATTCGAATTTGGCAAAATGAGAGGTAACCCAAAGCGATGGCAATACTGTTTTCTTTTTACTGTTTTCAATTATCTTTTGTTTGCATATCTCATTTTCAGAAATTCCAGAGCAGTTACTTTCTCATACGCGTCGACCCAGGGATAATTTTGGTTGTGATCTACGAGGCGAAGAAACAAGACCGCGATAACTACATAACAAACTTTCTTCAGACGACTGCAAATGACCTTCGATGTTCAAAAATATATTCTATGCTTAAGCCTGGAACAAAGTCATAATAAAATTTTGTTTAAGTGGTTTACATGATATTACGGTAACTTGTTTGGGTCTGTGGTCCACATGTACGAAATGTCTTGCATAGCATAATTTAAAGTGGCTTGGGAGGCATTACTGCCTGTGTGAAAGCCACTAGGGGTGCTAATGGGGCTTGAACCTTGCTCCATCGGCCTACTGCTCCATCTTCAGCGAGAAAACTAGGTTTCCAGGTCTTGAAATGTCCGATGAAACATCAAATAATTGAGCATTTTAACCTGTGCATATATTCTTCTGTTAATTATATATATATATATATATATATATATATATATATATATATATATATATATATATATATATATATAGTGTTTTGACAACAATGCACTAATTAGGCTGAAGCAGCACACATGCTATATTAACTAACATGATAACATTCACTTGTTAGTACACATGTGAATGCTCGAGACACAATGCTATTGTTCTGTAGTCTTATGTGGTTAGAGGTGTATTCAGGAAATACTCACATTTTGTGATAACAAACGAAGGTGACATTTACAGAAAATGAATTTATGGCATAGTGACAATAACGTAGCCACAAGGGATATGGGGTTGGGACCAGTTGTACGATTTGTGCACAGCTAATTAGGAATTTTTAAATGTTGCATTGGAGATTATGTTTTAGCACCAACACAACTCAAAAGTGTATGTGACTGGGCTGCACTTCAGGTGCCACTTGTGGATCTCACAGCACTCCCAATCTCCCTAGCTGGACTAATTGGGACATGCGCGCGTGTGTGTGTGCTTGCCTTGATGGTGCCTCCAATTCTCGAACTCTAGTTCTAGTTATGCCAATGCATAGTGATAACTGTGCTTCTGAAATGTGATATGAAAGAGGTTATATTAGGTAGGTTTAACCACAGTATACTGTGCCAATCTAAATATATATTATTCAATATAGCATTAGAAATGTATTTAATAAAAGAAAGATGACTGGATGGTTTGGTTTAATTGCACAAATAACAGCAAAAAGGAAAGTCAATAAGTTAGTTTCTTGTCCTCAACTTATTTATACAGTAACATCATTTACAAGTTAATTACAATTATCAATTTCGTTACTGAAATTCACAACAAATTCTAGAAAAGTTTAAAAAACTAAAACAAATGGAAAACGTTTATTTTTTAAAAAAAACATAAATAAGCAGAAAGCGGGGAGGAAACACAAAGGTAATATTTCAATGGCAGGAAAAAGTGACACAAGAACCACTACCATGTTTAATATACAGTACCCCATGGCAATTTATGTGGTAGCTTTTGACAGGATTGTGATACAGCTGGCATGGCTAGTATGACAGTAATTGAAAGATGCACAAATTTTGTGATCATTTTAAAAAGGGTCCATCCATATAGTATGTATGCACTGAGGGGGTTGGATTTTGGAGATTTTGCGTATGTACGGTGTGCGCAGCGGGGGTTGAACATATGCCTTTTTTGCATATTATATGAATGATCTCTATGATGGATGGATACTTTATTTCATAGTTAAATATCGTTCAACTTCAGATTTATAAGACATTTTAACATATCCAAGGCTTTTTTCAGTAAAAAAAACCAACATGACATGGATAGAAAGGGAACAATGAAATGATACAAAAACACCAATAAACAACTCTCACATGCAGAAAAACCGATGCAATAAAGGGATCATACACTTGTACAACATGTCTACAGGATAACACATTAACAACCTTTTACTATAGTGGTAATTCCAACACAGGGTTTTATGCATTGAGTGCAGAATTTACATAGCACTACAACTTATAACATAGGCTACACAATGAAATGCTATAGAATTCCATTTGTGTAATACTGAAATCCGTCGTACAATTTTGTAGTCAAAGAGCTGACGCTTGTATCGACCATCTTGTCGACGAGAAGCTGAAGCTGTTCCTCAGTTACATTCATGTGGAATCGGTCTTTCAGTCCTTTGATTGTTGCAAATCCTCTGCCAAAACATGGCAACTGTGAACCTGTCAAAATGACAGAAAAATGTTATTGCTTGAAAATATTTGCAGCCCAATGACAGAGCAGGTCTAGGTTTTTTTTTATTCAAAGACCATAACACACATATGCAGTATTATGCACCCAACAGCTAAAATCAGGCTAGACTTTTTATTGAAAACTTTTAGTTCGGCCTGTTTAGGATTGAAGTTGTAAAGTTCTGTCTGAAATCAGTCAGACCTAGTTCCATTAGTGACAATGTCAAATTGTCACCGACATCAGAGCTTACATTCAGAAGATCTGAGAATATTTCACTTGGTAGTTCCAAAATGTACATTCATCATAGATTACATGGATCCAAATCATCCAGTAGCTACGTAAATTAATCCAGATCATCATCATCATAACCATCATCATCACCTATGGCCTTAGTAGTAGTAGTAGTAGTTCTAGCCGGAAAAAAAATGGGGGGAGGGGCCTAAGCCCTAGTCAATGACTGCCAACACTCCCCAACTTCTAAAAAGCTGAAAAAGTCTGACGAGCAAAAAAGGTCGCCCATTATTATTATTATCTGTGCAGCGAAAGTTGAAATCTTGGGTACTACAGACCCCCCTCAGCTCCACCCTAGAACCGCCACTGGGTCTTAGGACTAAATAAGACCCTTTTCCAGGTCACTCCACTCATTCAAGTAATGAAATCTTGTGTTTGTGATTTGCAAACAAAAATGAAATACAATGTTTAACAGACTCGAACCTTTGGCGTGTAACAACATACTGTCAAAGCAATATTTGAACCTTAAAATATCTATTTTCTTGACTGAAAAATATTTATAACCAAAGTTAAGAAACCAACCTGTCTGCATGATTTCAACCAGTGGAACTATTTTATCCATGTGTTTACGGGCAGCAACGAGGCCCTGGAGCATCAGGATCTTGTAGTACTCGAACATGTCACTTCCAACACCCCCCATCACCTGAAAAATCACACAAAATTCCACTGAGAACCACCATAATCATCAAGTAATTCAATTCTTTCCTACCAGTTTCACATATCTTCAAATCAGAGGTGTAGCGAGGGTATCCGGCGCCCTGGGGCGAGATGTACCAATGGTGCCCTCAACTTCCGAAAAATCTTGACGAGCAAAAAAGGACGTCACCGCTTATTTATTTCACTGTTGAGTCGAGTGATTATGACATAATTACCTTTTTCTGTTTACTTCATCGTTTTTTTGTGACAATACCCCAAAACCCAATTTTGGCACCCCCACCTCGGCACCCAGGGCCGGCTGCCCCACTGACTCCCTAGCTACGCCTCTGCTTCAAATGGATGAGATGCAGAGACCTGAAACATGCCAAGTTTTTTGGCGTGACATTAGATTTGACACTCCAAGCATTATTGATGATCAAAGATCAGAGGAACGACGCATACAGCATGGTGACAAGTAGTTGGTGAAAATAAAAAATCACGTTACTGGATTAGCAAAGTATCCTGGTGCAACACTAACCTCGACAAATTCATGTGTTAGTTTAAATGCTGACGTTTCAAATCCAAGATTCTTTCCCGGAGAATTGGAAAGAATAAATCCAAAATCAATGTGAATCAGATGGCCAAATGAATCGAGAAGGATATTGCCGTTGTGTCTAGAATAGAAATTCAAACGTAAACAAACCATAACTTTTAAATATAATTTATAGATAAATATTTATAATGATCAGAATAATCACCATGCAAAGACTCATTTCAAAATCTGGTTACCAGAGGTTGACAGACCAGACTGTTGTATGTATGGATGCCCATGAATAAGGCATTGAAATTCATCTCAGAGACAGATTTTAAACAAAATTATTTTAGTCAATCGCAGGTGACAAAATGAAATCAAGAATTATATTGATTTCCTAGGATGGAGCCCACAACTTTTTTCTATATTCTTATGTGTGCAAGGAAAACAGAAACAGAAGAATATCGAAATGGAAATAAAAACACATAGCAAAGCATCTTGGCAGAGGACATGATAACTTTGCTAGATAAGTTAAGTCATCTTCATTGTATCTATACAATGTCTGATAAACTCTAAAACGTTTTTAATAATAATTTCTGACAAACATTATAGTAATGTTTATAAGACATCGTCCAGTGATGAATGTGTGATAGCTGTGATTGGAATCCAAAAATCAGTTCATACAAATTCAGAACTTCAATCAATGTTTTGTATTAAATTCATAAACAGCAGACAAACAGAAGTTGGAATAGAGGGATGCAGGAGTGACAGCAGTTTTCAATACAGGAGAAATCCTACTAAACCACCTTAAATCCAGTTGTTATTACTATTATTATAAAAGTTACTTTTGCCATTGCTCCAGCATACTTGAATACTGAATGTCTTAGCTGAAGAAGAATCGACACATTTGAACCACTGTGCTGGAGGATTATTATTATCATTATCATTATTATTATTATTATTATTATTATTATTATTAAATAGTTCAAAGACTTCTCAGGAAATAAAGCATAAAGAAGGCATCAAGCAGATGCTTTGGGAAGACCAAGCCACTCTTCCTCAAAATGGTGCCTGGCTCTTAAAGTTAGGTACAATTCTGCATTTTGCTTTCCTTTCTCAGCACTATACAAAAAAGATTTGGCTTTAAATGTTTTGTTGAAGCAATTGCACTAAACTGTTTAAATTTCTGAAAATCAAAACAAAAAATCCCCAGAGCTTCAAAAGAACCAAAAATGTATAAGTATTTGTCAAAATAACATTCACGAATACCAAGTCTCAGCCACTCCACTTTGGAAATAAACCCTCTTTCTCACCTGTCTTTAACCTGAAGCAGGTAACAGATAATACTGTAACCGGCACAGCTCTGTACAAAGTTGCGCTGTGCTTCGAGGAATTCCTCGGTCGTGGTAGCGCCAAACTCCTGGACAAAGTAATTGAGAAGAGAAAGACGACTGTGTTTTTTAATCTGATGAAGAGAAACCGTGTTCAAGATTGGTTCGATGATGCCGTTGTCATTCGACGTGACGATAATGCTGTACGGCTTTATCCAGAGTGGGAGGTGTTCCGATTTCCATATGCTCTACAAAATTCAGATACAATTAATGGGAGATGCACTGAATATTTGCTTCCAAGAGCATTTTCAGATGACTAAAACAAACCAATATGTTTAGTACAGTTCTAATGAGAGGCACGACTGATATATGCATGACAGATTGATTCAATCTTCTTCTTCCTCCTCCTCCTCCTCCTCTTCTTCTTCTTCTTCTTCTTCAGGTGTCGTGTATTTCTACGTTGACGACTATGGACTTCCATTTCTCTCTGTTGTTTGTTGCTTGTATGAATTCTAATTCTGTAGTTACCCCCTTTACATCAGTCAGTAAACTACTACTGATATACGTCATTCTTTGTCTTCCTCTTGATCTTTTGCCTTCGACTTTTCCAGTAGTTACCAGGTTTTCTATTCCTTTCTTCCTCATCATACGTCCAAAAAAATTGAAGTTGTCTTGAGTCACTTCATTTCAAAATCTGTTAGCCTCACACGGTCAAATATAATTTAACTGTGAAATCGAATTTGCTAAAGTTAAGACTGCAGTGACCATATGAACTTAATAACCCTGCAGAAATACCACCTTCACAAAACAAGACCATATAACACCTTCCAATTGCAAACTTCACCACAAAGTGCTACGTATCTTAATACCTGAATCTTCGTAAGAACTTGAAACGCAAGCAACTCTTGTCGCAGGTCATCGCCGCACTTGACAATGACCGAGAGGAGCCTCCAGTTCGCGAGGTGACCGTACGGAGAACTCTCGCGAATCCGTTTCACCTTCTCCTGCCACGGTTCCTTCAGAGCAGCGGCCGAAGGATCTTCCGGATCCCTCTATACGCGAAAAGCACAGCGGTACATAGAGTATTTACCAGGGATAAAGCCCAATGCCATTCAAAATCTGAATCACAGATCTCTGGCTGGTGCCGGTGTCCTGTTTAAAGTTAGCTGGATTAGTCTGCCACTGCCTTTTCCAGTCTTGATTTACCTTTGCAGTCTCATGCTGCTTCTTACTTACTTTGGGGCAGGAACATAGAAGAGTGGTAAAATCAGAGGTCTGTAGAGCCGATGGAAGCGAATTCGATACCCTCAAGAGCCCTGGGACTGATTCAGCCTTTACTCGACGGCAGTGATAAATGTGAGCAGCAATGGCAACATTGCGAAGGTAACCATAGGTTCGGCGGAAAAGACTGGCCACTGTCCGTCGACGTATGACTTAGCCACCTGTGGGCTAATGACAAAATAACCAGGGATCAGCACCGGACTCTACGGCCAATCAGCCTCCAGGTGCATCTTTACTTACCTTTGCTTTTTTACTTACTTATTCGTGCATGGATGGAAAGAAAGAAAAAGTCTGATGCTGGCAACACAGCTGGATCTTATGAAGGGCAACAATCTAAGTACCAAGAAGCACTCAACACTTTGTAACTTCGGTGTTTTAAAGGGAACTGATTGAATAACACAAGAAAGACCAATAGATTGCCCTAAAAATTGTTGATAACAAAATATTAAAGTGAAATTCTATATTACAGAGAATTTTCAATTATTCTCTTACCTCAAAATTCTTTGTGGGAGCAGTAGCCACATCAGCGAGTCTCTTGCGGATGTCGCTTGCAGAGATATATACTGGCTCCCGGCTTTCTGAACTTGCAAAACTGTCAGCTGATATTTGAGATATCGAGTCAACACAAGGTCGTTGCTTCATGTCAAACTGCTACAAGCAACAGTAAAAACAATTTTAATAATAATAATAATAATAATAATAATAATAATAATAATAATAATAATAATAATAATAATAATAATAATAATAACAACAATAGTAATAATAATAATAGTAATAATAATAAATTTTTCTAAACATTGACTATTTAAACCACTAATTTTATTGACAAATCAGATAAAGAAATTCAACGAATTAATAAAATTCTCCATCCGCGAGAAATCACCTGAACGATATCCTCATCGTTCTGTGACCAACATTCGGCAAAATCAACATCTGCCGTAGTGACCGTATCAAGCATCAGTTCATCTTGCAGTGACCGTTCCGTTGAACGAAGTATGGTGAGGTCTTCCTCCGATCGGGTGTGTCGCAGCGTATTTTCCAACAGTTTGCAAGGAACCGGTGCCATATGAAAATTTTCACAAACAAGGACCTCAACATAGACTAGATATGGAGCCTGTTAATTGAATGAACGACATCACAGAAATTAAAGCGCACCATCGTCAAATAACCGGAAAACTAGGCATAAAAATCAAAAGCTAGCAAACCAAAGTTGATACTGGCTATGAATTGAATCATTAGTTATGACAGTAAAGGTGCATTGACTGGATTTTGAGATTGTGAAATTCGAGGATAAAGTGGATGGATAACAGGATACATTCAAGATTTAAGCCCATATCTGGCAGAAGCTGACGCTGGGAGTGAATTCTAGACCAGAGACCTGGCAAATGAGAAAGAACACATTAATGTAATTGAAGACCTGGAAGAGTGTCACTGATCTTAAATGTAAGGAATGAAGACATGATGGCTGATTGGAGGAAAAGCAACTTATTGTAATGTAATGTAATGTAACAAAATATTTGTATAGTGCCTCTTCTGAAAACTCACTCAGAAGCGCTCCCGCTGCAATTACTGTATATTGACAAAGAGATAAGTCTTAAGTCGTTTCAATAAGAGGGCCATAGAATTAGGAGTTGCTAAGCCACGAATACTGGCATCAAGAGCATTCCAAAGGAAAGGGCCAACTGATTGACTGATCGGCAGAGTGGTTTTGAAATCAGTTCATTGTATGACCAGCAGTCATTGAGGAAACCCTGAGGACAGAGGGCAAGATATGCTGCATCAGAATTTGAAGTCAACCTCTTAGCAAAATTATGACACATAAGTTGATCTATAGTTATCAACAAAAGCATTAATCAACAAAGCATTTATCATACACTGGTAAGATTTGTCGTGTAAGATGAGGATTAAGCCCCGAATGACTAATTAATTAATTGATTGGGTAATACTGAAGGCCAGAGCACTTTTACTGGATGGCTGCTTGGAGTTAAGATAACATTGTTCCAGCTGACAACACCGGTACTTTATGCCGATGACTAGTTCATTATTACCCAGGTGCTATATAAATGTAAGACATACGATTTACTCAGACATGTAATAAAAATTTGTCTAAACAGCTGGCAAATGTGTCTGCTATACATACATACATATATATATATATATATATATATATATATATATATATATATATATATATATATATATATATATATATATATATATATATACACACACACACACACACACACACACATAATAATAATACAAAATTAATGCCTATTTATACTGATGATGCCCTAACTGAATACGATACTCCACAAAGTAATATTTAGTCATCTCATGCAATAATTTACGGACCTTTTCTTTCGAATTGAGAACAACGGCCTGTGTTGGAGGAATTCTCAAAATCTGATGATCTATTGTGTTTGTCAGCGGTAGTCCCACTCGAGCCGGAAGGTTGAGATTCAACGTTGACAATTCAGCAATCAGACGAGTGGCTAGACAAAAACACGAGACATCACCATCAACACCAACAAACACAGTTCAGAAAACTATATGTACCACTTTGCAATAACTTGAAATGCTTAAGCAGACACATAAAAAAAACTTACTTATACAAAGTATACCATATGGCAAAAGATATGAATGTTATATACAACTTTGCAACATCTAACCTACAGATATTGCACTTTTAATGAAAATTTTTGAAAACTTTATATAAAATTATCAATAAAACTCAACCCTTAAATCGCAAAATCATTAAGTCTAGTGATGTCAAAAGTACAAAATTCTTGTAAAATTGTCACTAACATCGTATCACTTGTCACCAGATCATAATCAAGGAATCATAAAAATATGACCATATCTTCATTAAAAATCCCTTAAGATAAAAACATTAGACTGTTTTAAATGGCATAGAAAACAACTTCTGTCATATTAACACAGATTAATTTTCAATTCTTACTCCGAGCTTCTTTAGTGGTAAGCTTGGAAAGCTTCTTCCCGATATTCAGCAACGCCTCGACAAATTCAAACTGTGCCTTCAAGCGGGGCGCTCCGCAATGGCACTCCGTACACCGCCCCACAAGGTCGTTTAGCACGCCCTCGGTGCTCTGGTGACAGGTACAGCCGTTGTCGAAAGCGCGGCCAGACAACAAGTCCCCGATGCACTGCTTAGCAGCAGCTGCAACTGCAGCAGATCCAATATGTCCTCCGACACTAAAGCCTAAAAAAACAAACAAACCAGAGTCGTCATGCAAAGGTGGCAAGCTTGGCACTCGGACCAATCATCACAATAATTAATTATTCTCATGGATGACCATCTATTTATTTTATTTATTTAATGAAAGTTAGGATTTATGTGGTGAATCATCCTAGAAGGACTACTTGAACACATTACAAAGTACATGAATAATATAGGTCAGGACCATCAAACAAGGTTTTGGTGACGTGTTGATTCACCTCTCTGCTGCCACTGGAGATTGTCAAATTCAGTGGCACATCAATATTCTAGAAGCATGATAAATAATAGAAAAGCAAAACCCAATAGGAAATAAGGGCAGCTATTTATTCAGCCATTCAGTTTCTGCACGGTACTGTTTAAAGAGCACGCAGTCCATGCCAAGCAAATTTCAGTGCTATTTCGTTCTAGAAGCACAGATCAAGAATCAAAATCACTGCACTGCAGTATTGATGATAACGTGCTTAGCAATATAAAAACAAATAAAATTACATTCAGCCGGACTACTTATGGCAAATGCAGAAAGAAGGCTCACCAAAATGTGCAAAAGCTGCAATATTTTGGGCAAATATAGAGGAACAGCAAAGCTAGGAAAATACTAGAAAGCACTATCCAGCAAGGAATGATGCCACGGAAAAAGACAAAGAGGGTGATCAAAAAGAAGGTGGGCAGATGATATGGAGGAGTGGACAGTCAGCAACAGCAGTCAGGAAAACACAGGACAGACACTGTTGGAGGAAGGACATTCATGCTGTTACCTCAACTTCAGCACATGAAGGAAGAAGAAGAAGATCATGATGGACTACTAAACAAAGTGTAGCTGTGGAGTTGGAGTGGGGGAGCCATCTCAATGCAACATTGTGGGTCAGAGCTTAAGTAAAATGCACTTACTCATTGGCTACTACCGTCTTATACCTATTTCCTAAAATAATGCCATAAATAAAGAAGTCACAGTTGGAGGTGCCGCAAATAAGGTGGGATGGGAAGTACAAACATTTTTCACACACTCAACTAAAAGCATTATAAAACCGACAGAATAAATTCATATACCATTATACCAGCACATTAATTGATAAAATTCATTCATGGTTCATTACCTGAAGCATCTGACCTCGATCTCTGATGAAATTTTTTAAACTTCTGACCAACAATAGTCTTGGTCAAAGTCGACCAAAGGCAGCCTTGCAAACTACTCTTCTGAGGTCTGAATGGAACATGAAGACAATATTATATTCACTTAATGCTTAAGCAATAGTCATATCCCAACCTTAAAAATGACCCGTGTTTTAAACATTTTTTACTAATTAGATACAGGGTGGGGCAAAAAACTGGACTAGTCACATTTACGTTTGCATTTAATATAGTCCAGTTTATTTTTGCGCCACCCTATATAATAGCTATAATCATTCACCACATAATCACAGTAATCCACTGTTATCAGACTTTCCATTAGGTCTGTGCTTTCACAGCCACCAACCTGATAAATGTTCTGCATTTGCAACAAGTCTCTAATAAATATTAATGTATAAAATAGTATATAAATAATAAATAATGCATACAATAGTATATAAATAATAAATACTGTATAAAATAGTTAGGATGTCATAAATTCAGAGTCTGCCCTTATACATATGAATATACAAAGTTGATTTTCAATCAGTTAAAATTACAACTTCATTTTCATCCATCTTGAAAGATTCATAAGCATAACTAGGCAAATGTATTTTCAAATTATAAGGCTCATTTGCAATTCATGTCTAAGTCTTGCTATTCACAGAACCAAGTAAGAAAGATCAGCAAAACACGTATAAAACTGGGCATAAAACACAACAAACACTTTTCCACGTTTGCCAAAACTATCATTAAAGTTATCGCTATGGATATAATACTCCAATAGATACGGATTTTCTTTACACAACAAACCTAGGACAAATTGGACCACTTAAGCTCTTTTAATAATGCTGTCACCACTACTATTCAATATATACATTGAAGAACTGATCAAAGAAGCACTAGAGGAGTTGGAAGAAGGAATCAAAGTAGGAGGAGTATTGGTACCAGCATTGCGATTTGCAGACGACCAGGCTATGTTAGCAAACAAAGAAAAAGCTTTACAAAACATCATGGATAGACTGGCCTTAGTATCCGAAGAATATGGTATGAGGATTAACACCAAAAAGACGAAAGTGATGGTCATCAGTAAAGAGCAAGGAAAGGAGGCAAACATCACAATCTATGGACAGAAGGTAGAACAAGTGAAACAATTCTGCTACCTTGGCAGCCTTATCACGGAAGATGCCAGATGTCAAAGCGAAATAAGAAGGAGAATTGCAATGGGAAAGGAAGCATTCTACCAAAGGAAGGAAATAATGAGGAGTAATCTCGATAAAGGGCTAAAGAAGAGAATGATTAAAACACTGATATGGAGTGTGGTGTTATATGGCTCAGAGACATGGACGATGAGAAAAGACGACATCAGAAGACTGGAGGCGTTCGAGATGTGGACATGGAGGCGAATGGAAAGAATAAGTTGGACACAACATATATCCAATAAAGAAGTCCTAGATATCGTGGAAGAGAAAAAGACAATAATACAAACAATAAAACAAAGGCAAAGGAACTGGATGGGCCACATTTTAAGAGGAGAATCGTTGTTCAAAACAATACTGGAAGGGCACATGGGGGGGGTAAAATAAACAGAGGAAGACCACGTACATCACTACTGCACTGGATGATGCAAAAGACGGATACAAAGGATTAAAGACCCAAGCTGCTGACAGAGATAGATGGCTCCAATGGGAACCAGGACCTGCTTCCGGGCAGAGAACTTAAAGAAGAAGCTCTTTTACTAATTTTCTGCTAGTCTATCAGAGTATATATGCACCAATATTCTGTTTTTTAATGAGAATAAGCATAAATGCTGTATTTTTCTTAACGACTCTCAATAACTGATTACCAACAATTTTTCTAAAAGGGATCAAGAATTTGGACCAAATTTCATAGAATTGCTCGATAAGAAAGAAACTACCGGTATAACTTCATTAATATCAAGATAATGTTTAAAATCCAATCTTTTTATTGAATGCAAGGTTAATCACTGAAACAATAAAAATTTAATTAATTTGTGTTAGTTGTGATATAACCTCAGAGTCAAACTCATTTTAGATCTCTCATAATTGTCAGTACAATTTAATCAATTATTTCTGCTTCAGCTGCTGCACTTCACTGTTCTCAGTCCAAAATGCTAATTAAATTTGGTAATTTAATTTTAAAGGGTAATTCACGACAATAGAGAGAGAAATTTGAAAACATCCAGTGGCGTATTTAGGGGGTACGCTACTGAGCCATAGCGTACCCCTTTGGTCTTTGGTTCTTTTTCTCCTTGTCACCAGGTTTTAGAAGGGCGATAACCTTTTTTTTGCTTGTCACCCCGTTTATTTCCGAACTTCTTCAATTTCAGCATACCCCTTTGAGCCTTTCTAAATACGCCCATGAAAACATCAGTATATAATATCAAACCGAATTGTAAAATTATCAAGAAACTAAAAAACTATCTTAACTAGAAGTATTATTAGAACAACAAAATCAGCTTTTCATAAACTGATGCACATGATCAATGAAAATCATGATCCAAAGGACCACTTGATCACCAGGAACAAGACAGAAAGAAACGAAAATGCCCCAAAAAGCAAAAGCCTACAGTCATAATTATTATGACTGTTGCATAATACCTTATGAGATTCAAGCCAGCAATGGTATAACTGAATGCATTATACCAACTGATCCTATCATATGGTGCCAGTCTCACAAAAGTTACAGATGCCTCATGACCAACAATGGTGCTGGAACAATACATCTGAATTGTTACTATATTATTGTCATTATTATTATTATTATTATTATTATTATTATTATTATTATTATTATTATTATTATTATTGTTGTTGTTGTTGTTGTTGTTAGTATGCAGCGTAGCTTGAGTGCACAGATATTAAGCAGTCATTATTATTATTAATATTAAATATTATCACAGATATTACCTCATCCATTATTATTATTTTATTATTATTATTATTATATTATTATTATTATTATTATTATATTATTATTATTATGATCATCATCATCATCATCATTATCATTCATCATCATCATGATTCATTGTTACATGGTTGCTAAAGCATGTTAAGTCATTCAGAAAGTGGAGCACTTCAGGGATGAACAACTCACCCGAGGTGACTATGCAGCAACCAGGGTAAGACTTGAACCCGCTACCATCAGCAAGAATCCTACCACTACTCCACCACACCATGCTTTGTGGGTATCTATTGATATTTTTAACCAAGTTATTGACCTATACAAATTCGGCACAACTGAGCACCATTCAAAAGTTTCCGATGTGGCGCGACATAAATTCACACACAGCAAAATGGATGACCACCAAGTATTACAAAACATACACATGCTCATTCACACCTTGCATTCCATTGCTATCAAGGCACCCACAAATGTTTCCTCAAATGTTTCCTCATCCACAATGTATATATATATATATATATATATATATATATATATATATATATATATATATATATATATATATATATATATATATATATATATATATATATACACACACACACACACACACACACACACACACAGCAGAGGTACATTTTTCTTAGATGATCCTAGATTAAATAACTCTATAATATAAATCATAGATTTGTAAAGTGACAAAGCACAGACAAACTAAATTTTAGCCTTTTCTGTCTTTTTTCTAACCGAAAACTGAATTTAACACAATTACGTACCAGCCATATATAATGTGTGTGTATATATGTGTGTATATTTGCACATATGTATAATAAGTGTGTATATATACACACACGAACATATACATGTACCAATATCTGAAGCAAACATTATATTTGAACAGACTATCTGAATGATCAGTTGCTACCAACCGCAGTTCTTCCTTTAAGATCATGTTCTTTAGCTTAACGCCTTGTGAATTCTTCCAGTTAGGCTTCCGAACATCATTTGCATACGCGCCTAGCAACCATGCTGTCTTTATGCTGAACTCAATGCTAGTGCGACATCTTCAAACATATAAACAAAATTTCTGTAAGCAAACCAATTAAATGGAGTCTAAATATTTTCCAATGTAATAAGTTATAGTAATCGTTATTTTGAGTTACTCACTTGCACTGAAAAATTACTAACAATAATTTCAATAGAAAAAAACTTACAGGTATTCCAGAGGTCTAACTTACTAATAATGAATGTTGATCACTGTCCAAAGTTGAAATCATCTAGGCTCATGAAGAAATTACTAGCTGTAGTAATAATACTATTATGGTTGTCAGTCCCTGTTTGGGCACATTGCCCCTTTACCTACATCCGTACTAGCACCCCATCCCCCCACCGCCCAGCCCTGGAATTAAGCTTTAAAGCAAAAAACAACATCCCTCCCAGTGAGTGACCAAGGAATGGGGGATCAGAACAGGCCCTAAGGGGCAATATGATCCTATGGGCTACCATTTTTTATAATAAATCCCAATATAACAAAATGACCAATCACGAAAAGAGGTTGTAAAAAATATCATTTTAAAAGCACAATGAATTTACCTGTGTAACAGGTAAGCATGCAATACTTCAGCAACGTCATGCATATAAATGTACATGTTGAGAATCTGAGGCAGATAGAAATCTACGTCTTCATCATCAAAGGTGAACATTCTGTTACCTGCAACAGGTAACAAAACCAGGTAAGAATAATTATTTTATTAAATCGCATGACATTCCAACCAAAGTACCAAAATGATATAAGAAATCCCAGTGAAAAAGGAAAGTTGAGCTGTACAAATCACTGAATCCAACTTTAATAAATTACTTTTAAAATTTAATTCAAACTGTTTGCATAATATATTTTCAAAGAAATAATGTAATTTTATATAATAATATATATATGCATATACAGTATAGGCTATATGACTGCAATTAAAACTAACAAAATTAAAAACTGAAAATTAAAATTGAATTTTAAGTAAAAATTATGATAGCAAATTTGCAATCTAAATCAAGTACATTCATTGCACATTGCACCAATTATGCCAATAATGTTACTGCCCAGTTCCAAATGATTCTTTAGGTTAACAGGATGTACAGAAAACTGTGGATTTTATAATAAAATTAGAAATGGCAGAAGATAGCAGGTTCCACAGTTTCCACTATTGCTGAAATAAAGACCTCAACTATGCACTAAAGTTAGAATAGCATGCTGATGTGTGTTTATGTAGAGATTGCAGCAACCAAAGAATCAGACAGGTAGGTCTCTAACACATGACATTGAATATACTTGGCAATCAATAGCAAGCCATTATCAATCAACCAGTTTGGTGAAAGTAGATTCCCATCTCTTGCTTCCTTGTCCCTGTCAGGTCCCCATAAGAGCATTATTCCTTTATATATAAAATTATATATATATATATATATATATATATATATATATATATTTATATATATATATATTAGCAAGACAGACAGACAGACAGACAGAGACAGAGAGAGACAGACAGAGAGAGTAAATGGACAGCATTTTGTGTGGCAAAGCTCAGCATTAAAATATAGAAACATCTCTACAGTACAGTACCTGAACCTATTTGAAGAACATTACAGACACTGTAAAACTTCTCATCATCATCATCATCACACTCCATAGTCCATAAGGAGTGGTCTTAGAGCCAACGGTGTAAGAGTGCATCATCTTAACATTCTCGCCCATGGCCCTTTCCTTTCTTTTGGCCATGTGCACATTCATTTGGGTGGTGTCAAGTCCAGTCCATTCAAGAATGTCATCGATCCATCTTCTCTTTGGTCTTCCTCTTTTTTCTCATACCATTTGACCTGCCCATCATCACTGTCTTTATTATTCTGTCATCCCTCATTCTGCAGATGTGTCCAAATATCGATAATTTTCTTTCTTTGATCTTCTCCACAACAGTCTTTGTTCTGAAATTTCCCAGGTCTTTAAAAATGTAATAGTATCATTTTGATCATATCTTTATAACTTATTTTTCAGCATTTTCCTATAACATTTCATTTCAAATGCGTTCAGTTTTAATCTGTCTTGTTTCTTCATGGTCCATGTCTCACATGCATACAGTAGGGTAGATATCACGCATGTATCCATAATTCGCAATTTAATGTCTGTGCAAATTTTTTTATTTTTTTCCAGATCATGTTCAAATTGGCAAAAGTACTGCTTGCAATTCCAATCCGTCTTCTTATCTCTGAAGTTTGCTGCAGTCATTATCTTAAGTGGTTATTAGACTTCCTAAGTAAATAAACTGATCAACACATTCCAACTTTTCACCATCAACATGTATTTGAACTCCTTTGTTGTTTCCCATCACCATCACTTTTGTTTTGCTTCTGTTACCTGTGTAACAGGTAATCCATATTCTTTGCTGGTTTGGTATACCTCTGTGAGTTGTCTTCATCATCAGGTCTTCCTCACTCTCAGCCATTAGATCAATGTCATCAGCAAATCAAAATGATATAAGAAATAGGTCTTTGATTTGCTGTCCCTGAATCATTACACCTACTTTTAAAATTTGTGTTTTCAAAGAAAAATGTAATTTTGGCCATTTTTTTCCATAATGATTTCTAAGATGGCAATTTTGAATAACAAAGGTGAAATCGGGTCTCATTGTTGACTGCCAATAGTTGCTTTCACCCATTCACTCAGTCCTTGTTTTATTTTTACCAGGCCATTTCTGACATATCATATAAACTTCTTATGGTTCTAATAAGTTTTTCTTGTGTTCCTAAACATGCCAGTGATCCCCACAGACCTTCATGCCATATTGAATCAAATGCCTTTTTAAAATCGATGAAGCAATGATACAGACTCTTTGATTTGCCTAACGTTTCTTCAGCTGTAAAACTTCTCACAGGTGCAAATAAACATCAAGAAAGACATAACCGCTAAGACTAAGGCTGGTCAGGGATGGACAGAAGAGGAGTCAAAAAATCAGATCACAAAATAATCAAAATGCTACATAAATCTGTTTAGAACTAGCATTTTATTTTGACTTCTAACATGTGCTACATCTATGGGTACTGGGTACTTGGCACGGAGTGCAGTTTTAGCAAGTTTCTACAGGCCTCCCAAGGGTAAGGAATTTGAGGGCAAACCACAGCCTAGATAGGCCAATGCAAGGACTTCTTAATGGTAACAAGGACTTCTTAATGGCAAGCTCTGTATAAAATCTGATAGACTGGACAAACAGGTAGGATGACAATCCTCCATATACCGGTATGTGTGCGCACAAGTGCCCTGTGCAGGGCATGCACTGCCCAAAAGGTAGACCAAAGAAAAGGTGGATTGACACCATAAAAGAGGACTGCAGAGACCAGGGACTCACAATACAGGATGCTCACCGCCTATCTCAAGACAGAACTGCATGGAGACCTGAAATCGATGAGTTGCTACAGCGTGCTGCAGCATCGCCATAGCGATTGATGATAATGATGTGTGCACACATGCACACACACACACACACACACACACACACACACATTTTCTAGTCTAGACAAATCAGTCATTACCGGTATGCATCCTGCTATAAATCTTTCTAAAACTAACATTCTGCCCTACAGAGGTCTCTACAGTAGACACTAGAGACATCCTTGCATTAGACCATAGCAACACTAATCAGATACAAACACATCCTAACTGCTTAGCATTGCAGTTATACCACAACATATAACCCTAACAATAAAAATAATAAACTATTCTGGCTTGACTTATCAGATAATTAAATTCAAAAGCCCAAAACCAAAATCTTGAAATCCAGAGGCAAAGATAGTACAGAATTTTCAGGACTCTAATCAATAATGTCAATAATGGAAGGTAGAATAGAAGGAATAAGGGAAGAAGCGACCAAGAAGAAGCTGGATGGACGACAGCTTTCACTGGACAAACACAAAAACTATAGAGCCCTGAAAAGAGCAGCAGAAGATAGAGAGAATTGGAGGAAAATGACTGTCAACTGCTACTCAACCCTCTGATAGAGGACGTAACCATAAGGAAAGAAATAAAGAAATCAAGAGTCAATGTTTTATCTAAGAATTCAAAGTTTTAACAGAATTTATGAGCTCATTAATTTGTAAATGGTGCTAAAGCCAGTGTTTTATACAGGCCTGTTAGGAGGGGAGATCCCCAAATCCCCTCACCATCAAAATCCCCCATAGGCCTAAATAGCAGCACTAATTTTTTGCATTGAACACTGCCTCTTCCCCCCAGCCAAGTCATCCCCCAAAAAAGGCCTGGAGTCTGGATAAAACACTGGTTAACGCTCACCACATCTTATAGCCCAAGCTATGAATCTGGATATATATATATATATAGTTTCATGCCAAAATATATGAGGACTGAACATATCATTGGGGAATATAGTTCAAATATATATATATATCAGACACTCCCTAATTCTTATATTACTTTACTCATAACTCATATTACAGGGTCTATGTTTAAAAGATGCAGTGCTCAAATGTACCTTGAAGACGAGCCACATTCCAGTGGCAAACATTGGAGAAGACCAATCCTTTGGTTGGTCTTCTCTGGCATTAGCCACTGGAATGTAGCTCTGTATAAACTACAGTACTCCACCCATGCTATAAATCAACAGGTTTCTTTTTTATTATAATTATACAGCGATACAATAAAATTGGTGCTTTGATGCTTTTACTAGTGAGATTGTACTAAAGGGTTCTCTGGATTATGACCAGAGTGAAAATTTAAGCCACATATGCAATTCTGCATTCTATTTAGAGAGAACAATTTTTAAATCTGAATTTTATCCAACTCAACATCTCTTACCACCTATCTTAGATACTCAGAAAACTAAACATCCTTATTAGCATCACCATCGCCACCATAACTTCCAACACCCCACCACCATCATCATCATCACCACCATCATCATCAGCAGCAGCAGAACCATATGGCACTGCTCTGTATGCAAGCAAATCAGAGTAGCACCAAAAGGCACTATTCTACATATGCTTTAGCATCAACAAGAGCCACATGAAAATACAATGAATCATTCATCCTGGACTAACTTTCATCATTGGTCTCACCCAAGGACAGCTCTCAGCTGTCAGTACATCAACAATAAAATAGTCTTAATATTTATTTAGGATCTAAAAGGTATAATTACTATAAAGTTTGCAGATTTCATTTCTTTCATTTGCCCAGTTACAATTCTTTATATTTCTCCTCTTTTCTATCCTTCCTACTGCCCTTTTCTAAACAAACTCTATTGTTTAATGCACCAAAAGACAACCAAAGATCTGCATTTAGTGCCAAATTAGGATTTGATAGTATCATTTATCTGCATCTAATACTTCCCGACTGCATCTGATTTGGTTAAAAAGTTTTTAGTTTCAACCTTCAAATTTCATCACATTATTAATTATTACAAATGCTTCCAGCTTACAAAATTAGAAATATAACTAGAAATGCACTTCCAAACACAAATAATAAAAGTTAAAAGTTGTGAGACTTTACAAGTTTACAACAACAATGATGAAAACTGCCATCTTGAACATGGTAAAGATGACAACAATATTGCCTAAGTACTTACCTATGTATGCCTGAACTCCAGGTTCTTTGGAATTGAACAGGTACTGAATTGCGATGGACATGTTGAACAACTTTGACTCAAAAAGTCGTAGCAACCACGACTGCTTTGTGACCGGCTGCTTATTAAAAGAAGTGTCCTGCACTTCGCTGTCACACTCAGCCCCCGATCTCTCGCACTTCTTACTGCAGGCGGATCCCGAGTTCTTAGACGTCTCGTCGATACGTCCGAAGTGATCGCCCGATGCGATCACATGACCCTCCGACGAGTGCTCGCCGAGCGACAGGCTGGAATCGAGGCTGTCGAGACTCGTGACTCTGCTCGAGAGTTTGTACGCGTTGTTCTTTCGCTTTAAACCAAAAGACTCGGTCAACGAAAACATCTTCGACGACGAAACGACTTTTACATCGTCGTTTAAATCGCCCGCGTCGTCTTCTTGGCAGGTGACGAGTTCAGAATAAGCGCTCGCTTGTTCGCAGAGCGAAGAATTCGAGTCCTGAGGAGACGACTGGGGAATAGCTTCTTGTATACCGTCAAGGTCGAAGACAAATCCGCTGTCAATAGACTGACTGCGCTTCCACGAATGGACCGTTAAGTGCGACACGGTGTCCTGCAGTGTTGAAATTACACTGCCAACGAGACTCTTGCTCGGCGGAGGACAATTCCCATTCGATTCCATCATGTCTGATTTTCAGAGAATTTGTACCAAGCAGCAGAGAGTGAGAGAGAGAGAGAGCATCAAATATCCAAGATCCCTTCACATGCAAAAGACTGATTTCATTATGCAGTTACCTACAACAGAAACCACTTCACATCTAGAAAATGTTGATGCCCATTCATTGAAATAACTTCAGGAACTACAACTTAATTATAAAAAATATCATTCAACTACTGAAAGTTCATCAAGTACATATAGCATCACCTAAGCCAGTAGGTTATTAGTCATTGAAATACCAAACCTTCTAAGCACATCACATGACAATTCATAAAACCTTTAGCATCAATAAAAGGCACATGAAAATACAATGAATCATTCATCCTGGAATATCTTTCTCCATTGGCCTCATCCAAGGACAACCCTTGCTAAAAGCCATTAAAATTAAATAAATCCCTCTACTCCCACTTGAAAGACTCTAACATCTGCTATCTCTGTGTAACTGTTATCAGTTGGTATAGTCATCCAAATGTCTTTCATCAGCCCAAAATAGCATGACACTGTAAAAAGACAACATAATATTACTGATACCCAGCAATCAAAATGTTATTATATTCGTGCAGCTTAGTCATGCCTGTACACAGGCCATTGTCTGATTTTCAGTTAACCCTTTCACACTGGAATGTTGATATTTAGGCTTCATAATGTATTGGTTGCAGGGATCACATGGGTAAAAGGGTTAAAATGCTCATACTTATCAAATGTCTGAATTACATCACTAACTCCACACTCCACGTGGATAGCAACTTGGTTTCTTTATCCCATTTGTGCCAAATGTTCCACTTGTTGAACACTAGATTAGTAATTGACAGATGGATGTGTGTCAACAAGGTTTTGGATAGGTTAGCAAGGGAAAATTTCCTAAATGCCAAAGTTTTCATAATGCCACCTGAAAATGGTGAAAGTGAAGGTGACGGTGAGGATAGCAGTGAAGAAGGATGTGTAGCGCAACCATTTGCTGACCATCTCTCAGCTGAAATCCAGAAAGTGACAGACTAGCAGAATTTATGGATGAAAGTGGTTTTCACGTACTCGGAAGTACAAATAATGATGCTGTACCTGCTAATGGCTGCTGCAGATAATACATAAGCAGATCAAGTGCTTCCAGCATCATCTGATCAAAACAGAGTCAAATGACCCAGAAATCACCTAGACTAAAGCACCATAAAAAGCGCACAAAGTTTTCAAATCTGGAAAACTAACAGTAACACAACAAGTTCCCCAAATGCAAGACAGTTTGCCATGAGTTTGAAAGAAGGCTAACTTGAAGTAAAAACATAAAGACTAATCCAGATGGAATGGTAGTGACTGGAGTGTAATGCCAGATCAGATCCCAAGTGGCTACTTTGAGCTATTTTGGGACAATAATATATTTGAGAAAGGCCAACATTTTAAACAATCTATTTGAAGGAGTGTCTCTAACCAAAGCAAGAGAAGTTGCTAATGATCGTACTGGCTGGAGAAGACTCGTTGCTCAATGTTTCAGAGGGAACGGGAGGATCTAAGTCTAAGTCACAATGCCCAATGTAGAAGACAAGGCATGCATTTGGAGTCTTCTGCTTCTCTCCACTTGGACCCCCTGTGACATCAGGGTTACCCACCCCATGATGAATCAGCCAAAACATTGTGCTAAAACAGAGCTATTTTAAGACTTATTTGAACCAGACATAGAAGCTTTTGTTATTTAATCTTCTTGCATTTTTACCACTTCCGTGTAAACTTCCATTTCATTTTCTGAAACAGTATTCAGCTGCCAAAATGACTAGGACAGGCCCTGTATGTATGTATGTATCATCATCATCATCATCATCATCAGCTCATAGTCCCCTCAGGAACCGTCGAGACCAGTAGCATGCTGAACGATTCTTTTCCAGTTTTCGCGGTCTTGTGCCGCATGTATTGCCTCTCCAAGGTTTAATCCCGTCCACTCTCTGATGTCGTTGAACCATCGTCTTCTGGGCCTTCCAGGAGGGTGTGTTCCCTCCATTGTTCCCTCCATTGCAACGTTCAGAATTCTCTTCTCCTCCATGCGACTGACATGACCAAACATCTGGAGCTTCCTTTCTTTGATTGTGTTTATCACATCACTGTCGATCCTGATTCTTCTCCTTACTTAATAATAATAGTGTATGTATAATAATAATAGTGTATGTATGTATGTATATATATATACTTATTATTATATATATACTTATTATTATATATATACTTATTATTATATATATATATGGATCTAACTACCCCAGTCTGGCTGACCACTGCATTCTGGCTAGAGTCATACCTAAGAACACGGAGCTACTACAGCACTGCACACAACAGCGCTAAATACGTCTGCGGACGTATAAGTTAATCGGGAACTAAGTACCGTTGGATATTCACATGGTTACGCTGACCTTTACCTGGCCGACAATCCACCTTTCCAATAGCTATTTCAAGAAAGATTAAGCGCATAAGAATAAACAGTTATAATTATAAATTTACTAGATTTTACTTACTATCTATTTGACTTATTTGAGTCAGCAGCTAACGATTAAATGCAACCCTTAAAAATAAACCCCACCCACCAAACGACGTCACCTAACGTAAGATTAAAAATGTGTTGATTTACGGAAGATAACTGCGAATATTCCGTCGAAAATCTGAACGATTGTCTGTTGATTTAGTTATTTTTGTTATTACTGTCATAAGAAAACACTAAATTTTTTAATATCTTTTCTTGTTAAATTTCACCGTAGATATCCGAAAGAGCTATAAATAAACGACATATAAATAAGTAAGTAAGCAAGCCATGCATATAAGCCTCCTCGAGACCTCGACCTACGCGATCGTCATTTTATCTCACTCTTTTACGCCCAATGAATCAGTCATCCCTGAAAATCTCCAACCGTACCTTTTCATACTGAGTACCTGATTTTGGAACTCGATCCCAGCAACAGTGGTTCTCACACAGGGCAGTCCCTATACTGAACCACTTTAAACCTTGTTATATTATATTATTATATTATATTCCCTCCGCAGCAAATAGTAATAGCTGAATACTCATTTCTCTTAATTCCTTTATTATCTCCACACGTCTTCATATCATAACTTAGCCTGTTGGGCTTAGATCGTTTCTTTTTCTTAAGTAAATTAAGTAAGTCTCGTGGATTTCTATAGCGTCTTGAAAAGCAGCACAACAGTAGCAGCTTATTCTTAGGCCCTCAGCCTCTCTTAAAATAGCTATAGGGAAGGTATGTTATCAGCCAGGCAATATATAGTCAACGTCCAAAGGGCAGTGAGGCTAGGTTGTTACAGCTATGGAGGATATGATATGAGTCATTCCCTCCACAGCTACATAACAACTTCACTGCCTTTCGGATATGTTGACCATTGCCTGACTGATCAAATACCCTTCCCGTGGCTATTTTAAGAAAGACTATAGTCTAATAATAAGTAGACACTGTTAATAATAATAATAATAATAATTATGCACTTCTATAGCACCAGTTCTAATACCCAAGGTATCAATCGATGGTACTTCAAAATCAATCCGCAAAAGATCCAGGTCATTCCAGAAATCAGTCAGAGGGAGAGAGCGAGACGGACTATGGAGGAAACGCCAATTGAAAGAGATGCGTCTTAAGTCTGGATCGGAAGATGCTCAATGAATTGGAAGATCTGACAGCCGGAGGGAGAGAGTTCCAGATTTTAGGCCCAGAAATAGAAAAAGCTCTCTTACCAATTTCAGTGTTGGTTCTAGGTACATTCAACAATGAATCAGCATACCTTGTTGAATGACGATGGTTTGGGTGATTCAACATAGATTTTAAATATTGAGGTTGGCCAGACTGCAGTGTTTTAAAAACCAGGAGACCAGTTTTGAATAGAATTCTCTGTTCTACCGGCAACCAGTGTAACTTTTGAAGAACAGGTTTAATATGATCATGCTTACGAGTTTTTGTAATGGCTCGGGCAATAGAATTCTGAATCCTGTTGTACTGCCTACAAGGCGCTATCTAAATTCAGGAGATTTTACTTACTGAGGACTGTCCATTAATTATGCCAACAATTTTTTGGGCAATTTTTGACCCCTCTCCCTTGTCAACAACTGTCAACTTTCACTTAACCCCCATAATTACGTCAACAACTCTTGACCCCCCCCCAAGATCAATGACAGATCCAAATAACAAGGTTATTATTTTTGTGGTGATGATCAGTTTTTCCCTTTTTTCCTCATCGAGTGTCAAAATGTGGTGGTGATTACCTTTTTTCTAATGCTTTTTTCCATGGTAATAAGTAGTATTCTATGAAATTTCCCATTTTTTGATTATTTTAAAAAAGTGAAATTGTTGACGTCAACTTCTCTTGACCCCCTCCCCTGTCAATAACTGTCAAACTTTCCAAACCTCCTCCCTCCTAAATTGTTGACGTAATTAATGGACAGTCCCTTAATAATTTACTATGAAAGTCACAACACTTAGAGCTACAAAATGATAGACCAGTTGCGTTGCGTAACTTGCGTTGATGTCTGTTAGATCTCTATGCATCCGGAGTGTTTGTGTGAAATTTTTACAGAATTTATTTAAAATATGCCGATTAAAAGCTAAAGTTCAGTTCTTTACGTCCAACTGTTTTAATCGGGTTTAATTTCTGAGCAGGATTGTACTTTTCATTGCAGCCGTTTTTATGCTGAGTTGACTTTGAACTCTTATTTCGAACGACACTCTGGGAGATACTGAGGCAAAATGTCTCAAAACGCAGCTGGAGATTTTACTGAGGTGAGACCCAGCATCGGCATCAGCGTCAGCATACACGACTTAGATTAAATTAGCATTTATAAACCCTTTCACTATATAAACTGTGGCCTTGATTTGATAAAAAAGCGATTTAAAAGACAATCTCAATTTGGGATGGTAGTAGACATCAGTTTTTCCCACTGACCTCAGTGGGTGACAATTGATAATCGACCGACCGTCGTGTGCCCATTATCAGACCACTTTCACTGCGTTGAATAGTGCAGAGTCAGTTTCGCGTATGGATGGATTTCAGCTGAGGTTACTGCCGACATTAAGTTTGGAGTATATGGCTATTTTAAAATTTGGACCAAATAGGAACGTTTCGGAATAAAATCCCATTCCACCAGAAAGCATATAGATAAAACCAGCCACAAGTTAACAGGGCTACGCCACTTTTTTATGCAGGGGTCACTTTCTAATTTTTGAACTGTTGGGGCTCACAGGTAGAATTAGAGGTATAGTTTAGAAGTGGATTATGAACAATTTCAATTTCTTGTTCAAGTTATCATTAGATAACGAATTTAATGTAGCTGATTGAAACTATTGCAATTTCCAGTGATGGTTTGAAGTTTTGAGATATCAAATTGCAGAAAATCAAAATAGTTCTTGTCATCTGATTCTCTTATCAATTGATACTTTATTATTATTGGCTATGACCAGTCACTGATGAGATGAAAACCAGCCAACAGCCAGGTGTGACACAAAAGTGCAGATGCTGGATGAGGGCAGAGTTTGAAATATTAAAATTAAATCAGGTTTCTTAGTATTTCAAAATACTGAACATATAGGAGGAGTTTCTTACAGTTTTCTCTGCAGCAACACTGGATAAGCAACACTGGATATTATGAAATCTAACTTGAAAAATCTAGCTGCTTTAACCCTTTTCCCATTTGGCTCAAGAATACTCATCCATTTACATTACATTATAAATATATGAACAGGTAAAGGGTTAATAGGTTATTTCTCTTTGGTTGATACATTTGTGGAGGTATCTAGATGTCCCCATAGGCAAGTTTCCATATTTTGTTCTACCTTATGAAAGATTGTAAGCATTTTCTCTATTTCTATAGCACTGATTATTTTGTGCATATTGACCTTAGATCATAGGATATGTCAAATAGAATGTTTTTTTAATATGGGATATTAAACAGACTGTAAAGTGTTTTTCGTTTTCCAGGATAATGGTGGGATATCAGACAAGATATCAAGAGCAGATAAGCGAATTTCCATTTATCCATTTGATACAGAAGCTTGGAGTACTCTCATACGTGATTCACAGGTAATTAGCAGCCACTTAAAGCACTGTACTTGAAAGAAGTGCTCAGAAGAAATCAGTTTGCAATATAAGATTCCAGATATGTTGTTGAGTTCCTTATGGTCAGAAAATTTTTATTCTTAAAAATCTCCCAAATAACTGAAGAATGACTTCGCAGCCTGAGTCTGCCTCACTGACTCTCCCGAGGATGCGCCTCCGCACTGTAGGAGACCGTGCGTTCCCTCTGGCTGCTGTGAGGGTCTGGAACGGCCTACCTCCGTCCATTCAACTCTCCCCTTCACTCAAAATTTTCAAGGAGGGGCTTCTTGGCTGTTCAGACCTGTTCAAGACTTGGCTGTTCAGCACTAGTTATGAACTTTAACTCTGTAATGTGTTCACGTAGTCCACCTGTGGACAAGTCACCACAATAATCTGAACGTTTACTTATTTACTTACAGTTATAATAACTATTATCAACAAGTAATTTGGTGATCTGGTCAGCTGTTTGTAGTGGTTTAAAAATAACTAAATGGCCATAAGGAGCTATCTAAGCTTTATTTGGCAATCATGTGAACATAAGCTTTCCATTCATGTGACCCAAAGGCAGTTAATTTTCTTCCATCTCCTACCCCACCTCTCTTTCATTACATTTATTCTGTCTCACTCTTTCATTCCCTTCCATTATACTTGTTTAGAATTGTCTTCCTTTTCATGCCTTTGTTCCATATATGTTATCTTGTCGTGCAATTAAACATTAAATTGGACTGTTTGTGTCAATCTGCAATTGAAATATTTCAGATTATTTGATGCACAAAGTCAGGTGCTGTAGTTGTTGCTGCTGTTGTGTATAACTTATCTGAAATTTATAAAAGAAGGAATTTGTATGGTCTGGCTTGGTTTACCTTACTTGTTGCCTATCTTGGCAATATATAAGATTTGTGATGGCTGTTGGGCATGGGTGTCATGGACCTGCAGCTGTGAACAACCATGGGCTGCATATTGCAAATCATATATTGAACCTTTCAAGTAGCACAGTAGAAGTTTGGCTTTCTTACTTACTTACTTGATTGATGATTGCCTAAAGTCACTTCCATTGTACACAATTGGTTAGCTCTGAGCAAATTCACCAAACTCTTTGTCCAAGCAGAGAGTTGTGTTCTTATTAATGCTAAAGGCACAGAACAGTAAATAGCTCGTGATAGCATATGCATAACACTGCCTGGCTTCCTTGATTACAAAGTTTCTAAAAAAGAGCTACTTTTTTGCTGTGACTTATATTACTACTGAACCCAATGTTAGGGTAAAAAAGATCTACATTTGTCATCATTTTGTAACTACAGTAGATCATTCTGTATCATTTGCTAAATGATTTCAATAGGCATCTAAATGGTAGCTATTGTTATTGTTCATGACAATTTATATAGTGCCGTAACATAGCAAAGACCAAAGTCAAGGGTGCTTTACAAGAAGCGTGGAAACGAAATGTTGAATAGATACGTCTTTCACCTGCTTGCGAACTCTCCAAGGGAGGTGACAGACGACACACTGTATAATGTTTCCAGTTTTATATGAGTTGCATCTCTAATGTTATCCCTACAGTTGGTAAATGGCATTGCACTATGCGGACTATTTTGTTGCGTACGTTCGTATTAATTTTTCAATGTTGTAGTTTTATGTATGAGTTAGACCATATCTGCTGTATTGTTGAAATAGTTGTGAGAGCATTAACTGTTTTACAAAGTATTTGTCATGTAAATCACCCGAATAAGGTTTTTTGTGTTGTTTTGTTTTGTGATAGTCAAAGAAGATCGAAGATGCCCGAGCAGTTCTACGAGCGGCTGATTGGGCAGTTTCCCAATGCAGGGCGTTACTGGAAGATTTACATTGAACACGAGGTTTTGCCTTTATTCTAAAAATATCTTCGTTTTGGTCGTTGGCATTAGCGAAAATTTTCTCGCAACCGCCTTTTTCGTGCGGCATTTTGGAAATATATTGTCAATGCTAAAATTCTCAGTGATATTTGATTACTGTTGTGATCAGAGTAAGACTAATGCTTTGTGCAAGAAATATTTTGTACTTGTGTTTGTAATATCATTTTGCAGACAGAATGACCTCATTATGTGCGATAGATATCTGTTTTATGTTTGTGCTTGAATTGTACTGGCCTGAGTAAGACCTCATTATGAAACTTGGGTTTATAGGATACTCGATGCATACAAATACTGTAATATAATGGAAAAGTTTCCACTGCAGTGAGCCGTGAAAGACCAGACTCTGAAATGCTCTTATTGAATCTATCAGATACTTGCTAACTGATTGCATGATTGGTCAACTATTAAATGAAATATTTTAATTAATTATATATTTAATGTATTATTTATGTAAATATTAGATGTTGGTTAAAAATTCCCTTACTTTTCAAACTTATCTTGGAGTTTTTTTATGCGTTTTGTGTTTTTGATGAGTTGATTTTTCTTATATATATATTCTTACATGAATACACATACAAGTATAGAGACATGCAGACATATTCAGAGGTGGCCACATTATTAGACTAAAGCCAGCAATACATCATAACCGTGACTTCAAGCTGCATACACTGTTTTCAAGTTCATTTTCAAATAACCAGATGGTTATCATATTTTGTTGTAATGAGAGTTATCTATAGTCCAGTGACCTACTTTTAACTGTAAAAACCACTTTGTTAAAATGCCACATATTAACTCTAAGACAATAGTACACATAATGTCTCTTACAACAAATAATTACACACACTATCTTCAAAATCACATGTCCAGGGGTACTCAAACCGCGGTCCACGCTCCGGACCGCAAGGCTGGTTCTTGTGGACCGCCGCAGCTCTTTGGATATGTCTGAAAAATTTTGAACCTCAATTTCAATGGCTTTCAACACAGGAAACCCCCTACTAGACCACTTAAAATCCAGTATATTATTATAAATATTAGCTTACTTACTTACAGTTGTCATTGCAATCGTATGTTGATGTATTTCCGTTATCGTCTTCGTACTATTCCTGCCTTATTGCAGCTAGCTTTTCGTCACTCGGCAAGAAATCATAATTAGAGTCTTCAAAGGATGCACCACAGCTCACCGTCTATTTCTAATATTTCTCAAAATTTCTGCGACGGGCTCTGCTCCAGACCCCGCTGCGAGAACTAATGCCCTTGAAAACATTTTCTAGGTGAGGGATTGCCAATATCCTGCCATAAAACCTAACATATAATTTGTTATTTGCATTTTTGGATTTTATCATCTTTATTTGTTGCCTTGGTGCACTTACAACTGTCTGTTAAGAGGACCCGTAGTTACCCATGGTTACCTACTACGCCAGGTAGGCATAGGAATAGTAGGACTTTCGTTGTAACTAATGGACCCTCGTGAATGATAGAAGATGGAATGTGGACGGGCTTCCAAACATGGGCGTCCGCAGAAATTTTTCCAGGGGGGTGCAAAACAAGGTCTTGTGGCGAAAGATATGAAAAAATTTTCCAGAGGGGTGCAAAACAAGGTTGTGACAAAAGAAACAAGCAATTTTACTTTTTCATGACTTGACAATTTTTCCAGGGAGGTGCAATTGCACCCCCTTGCACCCCCTCTGGACGCCCATGCTTCCAAAAGGTTTGAGTATCCCTACACTTGTACAACAATGTTAAAATAATATTGAATTTATCTATGAAAATACATGTCAGACACGTTTAAAAATTAACACTCAAACTGCTTTATTTGTCTTGTCTTCTGGTGACGTCAACAAAGAATATTTATTATCCCAGAGATATTATCGTGTGCATTCTGTGGTGAAAATTTAATAAAGATATTTGTAGAGTTTTCCAACGTAGAACATCATTTATATCTTCTTTTTCTCCAGTTTATTCAATATGTTTCAATAGTAGCTGGTTTAAGCTTTAGTATAATAATTTGGCCATCTGCATATTTATATAGACTCATACAGCAGCCATGAAGGTGTGCATGTACTGATGTTCTTGCACTTGTGAGACTGAAAGATGGAATGAAATAGTTCATGGCAGCTAAAATTTCATGGTTTATTTTGTTACAAGTTCTCATTTTAGGTACTTTAATTTAGTGGAGTAAACATTTAGCCATTCTGTAGAAACAAAGATTGCAGTGAAAAGCAAAATCACATAACCTGTTTTGTATCAGAATAAATTTTCATGTTTGAAATTTCTTCCACTGGACCAACTATCATTCACTCTAGCTACTTGAGGCTTAAATGGTCAAAAATTCAGTGAGATTTTGATAAAATTGAGGAGAGAAAGTAGCACAAGCTTTTGAACGTTCTCGCTTAATTTACAGTAATGCTGAAACGATCCTCTTTGTATAATACTGGTAGTTGTGCATGCGAGTACGTCAATGTGTGCAGTTGAATTTGCAGCATGGGCCCTATGCTGTCTGCAGGTAAAATTGTTTCTGATCCATGATGTCTTCATGAACAGTAATGGCTTCACCTGTATTGAACAATGTGTGAACCAAGGAACACATTTGGCTTGCATTTGAGTTGTCTCAAATGGCTCATGAAGCCAGAGAAGACAAATACAGAATTTCAGTGACTTTTCATTTCAAAACTGATATTGCCTGTGGCTTTTCTGACTGCAATTGCCAACTTATAAGTGATTAAATTTAAATGCAGGCATTCATACTCTTGATTTCAACTTTACAGTAAGTGCGTTACCACCAAAGTCGGCGAAAATGTTAGTTTCAATGTGTTTACAGCTGTTTTTGTGTGTGTCACAACTGCTGCCACCCACAATGATACCTCCTCAATCATCCTGACCATGTTGGTCATATTTAATTTGCTATGGCCAACTTTGCTTCACCCTGTTTACTGAGGCTGGCAACAGCTTTCATTGATCTGATGCCATGTAAACTGAATGCACTAGTCCTACAGTTATCCTACAAGCTTTGAGCTTACGCAGTTACCTTTACCTTGCCACTGATCTATGAGGTTGTAGTACATCTCTTGCATAAAACCTATGGTGGTTGCATCCCGAACGTTGACAGCTTAACTTGCCACCTTAATCCTTATATGGTAACTGGGTAATTTGACCATTTCAAAGATTTTTTGAGTTTTAGTGACTATTGCCAGAAGTTCACCTTTATCTTCAAAGTATGCTCTTGTAATTTGTAATCACTTGATTTGTTGATGGTTTCAAACTGCATGACCTATGAGGAATGAACCAAGTAAGGGCTCATCCATATAGTATGTACACAAAAAATGGCATATTTTCAACCCCTTCTTCACCCGTTTGCACACCATACATACAGGGGTGGCACTAGTGGGTGGGTGGATCGGACCCACCCAGCCTCGGGCAGAGGCACCCGAACAAATCGTGCAAATCTGCAGAGAAATTCTGATTTGGGGAGAGGTAGTCTGAGCCGGGTCTGGGTTGTGTAGATTGCATTAGAGCCACCCAGCCAACAAAACCCAGCACCCCCTGCATACATACACAAAATCTAATTCCCAGCCCCATCTCCTCTTTGCGTACATACTGTTTGGATGGACTCTAAGGGTGTAATGTCATTAGTTTACAGAGAACACGAGGAAAATGCGTACTTTCACAGGTTGGAAATGTCCGCTGCAGCTTCAGTGACATGCACACTCCCTAATGTATTTAAGGATTGGAAGAACTAGCAGTTATATATATATATATATATATATATATATATATATATATATATATATATATATATATATATATATATATATATATATATATATATATATATATATATATATACTCAGTTAGTTATTCTCTGCTATGATGCTACTTTGTGTCTTTTAGGGCCTATATCAGTTTTTATGTGGTTTGTCTAAAATTAATATCAATATTATATTAAGGTGTTCGTATGGTAGAGGGCTCTTGCCGCGTAATGTTGTAGTTTAAGATAAGATTTTAATAGTTTTAATTCTTGACATAGTTTCAACAGCCAAATCTTAACCGAAGCTTAATACGCCCACTATTTATGCACCAAATTCACATTAATAAGTAAGTAAATAATAACTTGGAAGAGGATCTCACAACAGTATGTGCTTTCATAACATACACTGTAGAGTGAGCGAAAGTTACATCTCTTAGGCAGACCACTTTTAGGCCTAAGTTAATTTATTAATATTTACATTTCCACTTTGGCAACTCATATTTATCCCCAATACTTCTCAGATAAGAGCAAATGTGGACAAAAAATCCCAACAGAATTGGTGTGTTTCTTGACTAGTTCGTGAAGATCTTACAACACCCTTCTGGTTAGCAAGAAGTGTGTGTAGAAAATCAATGCTATATAAGGGTTAACTCACATTTGATGGTCATTTCCATGATCTTAAGACATGTCTCTTTTTCAAAGTTGATGTGTCTAGATCAGAGGTGGTCAGCATGCCCACTGAGCGTTTTTTAAAATAAATTGTATCGATTGTCACTACATTTGAATACAATGACATAAGATCTGTACAACTTTTGACTATCGCAATCATAGCAGACAGTCCACATTCTACTGTCACAACTTCAAGTAATATTGTAGGCCTAATAAACTTTAATATTAAAGTAATAGCATTAGCTTTTTCAAATTTTATATTTATATGCAAAACGTAGCAGAAGCATGCAGCCTTCTGCTTGTTGATCAAACTTTATAATGGTCTAGTGTTATTGTATTTTGCTACCGTCATATATTGCCTCTGGCAGTATTTTCATCAACTTCTGACCATGCTGTGGCCTTAAAAGTCAGTTTTGACATTTTGCCTGCTCTGATCAGTTCACTGTTATTCCTTTTTCTTCTTAGGCTGTCTCTGATTTCATTTTTCTTTTTTTCCAACACTGTTTCAGTGTCTTTAGGCCCGCCCCGTTTCGCATTACAATTTGCGCTTTTGGGAAATTGACGTTTTAGTCTTCTTTGGCCCAGGTCAATTTGCAACCTAACTTTTGGGAAAGATTCAGTTGACGTTTTAGTCTTCTTACTAAAATATTGCTCCATTGAAAATTCAGATGGAGTAGTCACATTAAATACTACGTATTTTCATCAACATGATTTGTTCATGACACAGCACACAATTGGTATAAATTCCACTTGATTTTGAATGGTCTTAAAAGTCAGTTTTTTTCATGCACTGTGTATTGCTAGTCACTAACCATGGATTTCCACTCTGCTCTGTTTCTGGTGGATCTGATGACTCCATTTATACTGTTACTATAGGGAGTTATTCATTTCAGAGGGTGTTTTTCTTAGAATAAAGGCTGTCTGTAGAAAGATGATGTTTTATTCTTCATTTTCTTCTTGCTTTTTTTGTTCCTCTTTTTCTTGTAATTACCAGATTTTCCAGTCTATCCTTTCTTATTATGTGTCAAGAAAATTTGAGCTGTTGCCTTCTTTGTTTATTTTATTTTTGCACCAAAATATAGTAAAACATTCTTATATTAATTGTTTCTCTCCATGGAATCTTTTGCATATGTCTGAGAATTCTCACTTATGCAGCTTCCGGCTTTCTTTTTGTTGTTTTTGTTTTATTCCATGTTTCTGACCCATTATAATTATCAGAACTGCCCACATGTGGCTTTGAAGAACTCTGTCACATTACTGTTATTTTCTCTGCTTTTGTGGTAAGTTATATTATGCTGGTTTGTGATGTGTATTGGCTAGGTCCTGAATCTGTGTTGAAACTATTTGGGTGTTTCAATGTTTGGTGCTCGAAAAACTTTTAACTTAAAAAGGTCATTCACTAAATATATTGTGATGAGACAGTAGTGTAGGCAGGGACATCAGTCACCTTGAACATACTTAGGATGACAATTCTATGCTTCAAATTTTATGTTTTGATCTTTGTGTTTGTTTACTGTTAAAGATCAAAATTTAACTATAAAACTTTGTAATTGCTGGCCATCTCATTTGCTCATTATATGTAGTGTCCAAAAATTGGGGAATGGCTAAATAAGGAAGACAAAATCAAATTTGATGGAAGGCAAATGCCATATAGCTGTGCCATTATGTTGAGAGTACACTAAGTCAAAATAATACGTACTGGTAGCTCATTGCATCGCGTCGTTTAAAAGAAAATCCACTAACTAGAGATGATCGCAGCCCCGTGTTTCAGTACCACGTCTGCCATTGGAATTAAACCTGGAACCTTCATGCTACAGATATCAAGGTGTGTGGGAAAAGGTAAGTGACTACCATGAAAAATTTAGCAAATACTTGTCACCTTTTCCAAATTCAATCACAGACGCCATAAGAGTGGAAGGTTTGGCTTCAACTGAGCTGTCATGCTAGTGTATTCACTTGACTTCAATGTACAGTGGTAACAGGAATCTAATTCTAATGGTTTAGTTTGTAGCATGATGATACCTATGAATGCATAATTGATAGTTGATATACATAGTTATTGTAGCACAGCTATGTATATAGATGACTGTATTTGTTATATGCTGCTGTTCATAGTTGCCATTGGTAACTGTTTCATTCTCCAAAAGTGGAAACTAGCTTGTTGATTCAACCTTACAAGGAAATCACGAAATTGATGATTGGAATAGCAGGTATATCGATATCAATATGTCATTATCAGGCAATGGATTATCCGGTAGTTTATAGATTTTTGCCTGAGAATTCTCAGATTTGTTGTCCTTTGTGTTTAGATGAAATCAAGAAATTATGACAAAGTGGAAAAGGTTGGGATTGTCATATCTACCTTTATTGTCATTGTTATCAGAATTATTTATAGTGAATTTTACTGTATTTATTTCTCTAATAGATTCTGCATTCCGAAACCTTTCTAATAGAAGCCAATGATCTAACCCTATTTGTGGGGGATAATAGTATTTGAACACAGTAAATACCGGTACTTAATGATGAAGGTGTATTATTATTGTTATATATGCTCCATTTATTCAGTATGGTTAGCACTAGAACGATGACATGCGTCAATTGACGCCCAGTGACGTCATTGTTGCAATATCGCTCCTCTAGTAATGACAAGAAAAATCTGGAAAAATTGACTTCTGTTTACTTGATGTCCTTCATTGAAATATGGAAACAAATAATAGTTTCAACATATGCATGCATCAGTAGAACCTGTTCTACCCAGAACGACGAGGGTGCGTCAATTGACACAAGTTCAAATACAGCTAGCTATATACCTAAGAATAATAGTGTAAAAAACATCATTAACGGCAAGTTATTGCCATCTTTACTCTAATCATTGTCCTTGCAACTGCTGCAAATATTTGCCATGCATTTGCCACATGTAGCCTGTTTACAAATACTGCACACAGTTACAGTGCGGTTTCGATTGCACGCAAGTTCAAGGATATTTCTAGGATTGTGACTTTGGAAGGGTGTCGACCTCAAATTGGGGGGGTGTCTGGAGCTAATTAGTATGCATTTTGTATGCATACCATTGTCACATTGCCAAATTTGGAGGGGTGTCGACCTCAATCTGGCAGTTGACCCTCTTGCTCGTCTGTTCAGAACTTGGCCAATGCTGCAGAAGTTGGTGACTTCTTATTAGCAGATGTTGCGGCCTCTGTTAGATGATCCAGTGCTAATTTGTGTATGAAATCTCTTCATGATATAGTTGAGCCAGTGGTCTTCTGGAAGAGTACCTGTGCATTTGAGTCGGCTAGGTCTGGGATTTTGAAGACTACTACTGCCAGAGGCCAACGTCTGATTTAGACTAAGCGCGTGCATGATTTGTTTCCAACCGTTACTTATTGTCTGGATTTGGCAGTTTTCTTTTGGCACAGACTTTACAACTTCATCTCTCTGAACACTAAGCAAATAGTTTTTCATTCTTAAACAGCTTTTCCAGAGATGTCTGATGAAGGTGTTCAACATTGAACTGTGGAAATCATATCTAAGTTATATAAGAGAAACCAAAGTGAGCCTTCCATCATATAGGTTAGTGTAGATTGATATATAATTAATTGTTTTTTCAGTTGCAAAGAATACACTAATTTTATTCAATTCAGATAATCTATTGAAAGGAATTTATGTTCTATAAGTCCAGTTCTATAATGTTCCAATTTTGTCGCTGCATAAAAACAATGTTCTGTCTGCCTTTTGGTCACTTTGTCTTTCTGTTTTTACATTGTCTTAGAGAAAAGATGGCCCAGGCCTATGACTTTGCTCTCGATAAGATTGGAATGGATGTTTTATCTTATCAGATCTGGGTTGATTATATCAATTTCTCAAATCAGTGTAAGTACTCAGCAGTTTATTTTGAATGTTTATTTGCTTATTTGTTATTTGATCAGTCATATAGCCAATAATGGAATTGATCTCATGTTTAGAATCCTTGATTTAAAAAAATTAAATTACTGTTCTTGGATGTGAATTTCTGGCAGAAGTTTTCTATCCTTTACTGTGTTTGATCAGTGATGAATCATCACTGGTTTGATTGAAAAATTGTCCTCTTTAGTTCATATTTTAAGAAGTAAAATTGTTTATGTTTAAATTTTTTTTAGTGAAGCGGTTGGTTCATATGCAGAAAATCAACGGATAACAGCGGTCAGAAAAGTCTACCAAAGAGGAATTGTGAATCCCATGTTAAATATTGAATTGCTATGGAAAGAATATTGCAATTTTGAATCGGTAAATTTATCTTATTTCCAGTTTTTTTATGAAACTATTCATTTGCCTTATGCTGATTTGAGCACCTTTTAATTTATTAATATATAAATTAAATGGTCATATGCTTGTTTTAGTTATATAAAATTTTGTCATTCAGTTGTGTGAAGGGGTTTAGTGAAATCTAACAAATTCTATTATTATTGTTGTGCTTTATAGAGCATTAATCCATTGATTGCCAAAAAAATGCAAGAAGATCGTGGACGCGATTACATGAATGCAAGACGAGTTGCTAAAGAATATGAGGTCATAACTAAAGGTTTGAATAAAGGCGCCCCCTCTGTTCCGCCACAGAACACTCCAGAGGAATCCAAGCAGGTATATTCTTCATACAATTTGATTTTCTTTTTCCATTTTCTATAACAGATAATGGTGACTTTAAAAAGTCTTCTATGTATGTTGGTTTAAAAGCAGTTATCTTTAAAGCATGTTGATCTCCCAATAAATTGCATTTGAAATTAGTTTTTTATTGCAACATCTTTGACACTGTTGAAGTAAAATGTGGGTTGTGTTTGTGAAAAGGTTGAGCTTTGGAAGAAGTACATAAACTGGGAAAAAAGCAATCCACTTCGATCTGAGGACACTGCGATAGTCACAAAAAGAGGTGAGATTTTCAGCTTTATTTTCCTAATGCAAACAGGCTTTTAGAACTGTAATTAACTTTGTATATTTATATTTTTGAGACATACAAGATATTATTTTAAAAGTACTGGTACTGGTTTGATTTTGGTCAAATTGTACATTCTAGATTTTATTTTCTGTGTTTTTCTGAGTGAACATGATATCACTATCCATGACATTGATTGGGGTGATTTTGGGTAGAATAACGTAATAGCTCTTTTACCATATGATCTCGCGTATAAGACACACTTTTTTCCCTTTAAAAATTGGTACAAGGTGTGGGTGCGTTTTATACACAGAAATAAATTTTATGTACATACGATTTCATGTACTGGTACATAGCATACATAATTTTAATTTAGCCCTATTTTTACGCATATGACACATTGCTTTATATGGGTTTTTACCTACATAGTCAGTGTTGGAAAAAACGTTGTTTATACATCAATTTTCAAAAAGAATTTGCCAGAAAATTGTGATTGTCTAGGTTACTCAGTAAACATTCTGTTATTGATAGCTTTAAAAAAATGATGTAGGCTTATTGTTTTATGGCTTAATGACAGCTGGCGGCGGGGCGAAACTGTCTACTCTTCCAATTTTAAGCAGAATTTGAAAGACAGTTGTGATTAAACTTGTCAATTAATAGAGATTCTCCTAGGAAATTTTGGGTGTGTATTATACATAGGTATTAACATTTTTACAGTATGTTAACTCTAGAAACTAAGGGTGCATATTATATCCGAGATAATACGGTAAGTTATTTATGTTTGCAGGAAATATGCAATCCTGTTAACGATACTTCTTTTTGTCCATGTCTCTTTAGTAATGTTTGCCTATGAGCAGTGTCTGCTCTGTCTTGGGCATCATCCAGATGTCTGGATAGAAGCAGCTTCATATCTTGAACAGTCAAGTCGTCTTCTAGCTGAGAAAGGAGTAAGGATCCATGGAAAAAAGGATTTTAGTCATGTTGTGTTTTAATTAAATGCTGATGTGTGTCATTGTTATGGTAGTTTTTTCGTTGCTATTCCTTGCCTTTAATGGTAAATAATTTGGCTTTTATGAGACACTGGGATTAATCGATGAATAGAGCGATTTTGTAGATCTCAAAGCCACAAGAGGAGTATTAAAACTAAGTATTCTCACACACATAAACATTTTTATGAGAAATACTTAGAATTTAATTTACAATGTTGTGGAATACTGCTATTAGGACGATGAATGCCACAGACCAAGCTTCATTATGATTCACATTTTGGATCTGGAATCAAAACACTGGTTCCAGCAAGCAGTTGAAAATTGATGCACATAAACTTATGGCCTTTGATTAAAGTTTGCTGCTTGAGCAGTTTATATAACGATCAGTATGTCTTTTGTGGTCTTTGGTAGTAGCTTGTGTTGGTTCGGCATGCATGTCAGATTTCTTGCTTAGCCTTTGCTCCATGTTCATAATGACGTCTGTATCTCCTGAACAATGATTTATATATGCTATGACAGATATACTGTGGCTTTCAATTGTTATGTGCTGTAATGGTACTTGGTATATGCCACCATAATCAGTTGCTTTTTTTAATTATTGAGGTGTTATAATTTTTACAAGAAAATACTGTATCGTACTCTAGATTCCTTGCATCCGAATCAATTTTGATCTATTAGATCTTGTTCTGAAACTGAACAGATGCTAAGAAATAGATCTCGTACATTTCTAAGTATAATTTGTTATTCTTTTTAATTTGACAATGATTTAGGCGGACACAACGGGAAAAGCGTTTGCAGATGAATCTGCTGCCATGTACGAAAGCGTGCAACTACAACAGTCCTAAAGAACAGTATGCTGCTGTTTTTTGCATACGCTGACTTCGAAGAGGTCGGTACGATCTTGCTCTTCTGTGTGATTTCTTATAGCGAAAACTGTGAATGCCTTGATCTGCTTACTTTTTCCATCATTTCAAGTTTTACTCCCATAAGTTGATTTTTTCTCTCTCTCTTTCATTGTTTTGGTTTTATTACTGATACAATTTCTTTTTGTTATCATCTCTCATTTTACCAGAGGTAAAGATAAAATCAACGCATCATTTGATTTCTTATTTATAAATTGTTATGGTTTTTTATTTATTTTATTTATAAATTGTTATGGTTTGTATTTATTTGTTCAATCACATATAACTGGCTTTAAGTAGTGAGAGTAATGAACTTTTCTTCTGTTTTACCTTTTCATTTCATCTAATTTATCTGATTTACCACCTGCTATTTGCAAACTGTGTAATTTGGGACATTTATACATGTTTTGCCTTGCTTAGATTTGCACCACAATACTCTCATTTCCCATAATTCTCATTTTCATTCTAATGTTTTCCCATACTCAGTCTCCGGTCTCTTAGGCATGTTATTCTAATTATATTAAATTAGCGATAGCTAGTTTGTCTAGTTTTTACTCCTGCTCTGTTATGCTGAAATAAAGGAGTTGTTGATAGAATTTATTTTCTTTGTTAGTTTTTACTCCTGCTCTGTTATGCTGAAATATAGTTTCTCATTTTCATTGTTTGCCTTCTTTAGTTTCTCATTTACTTAGCATTTTGCTTTGTGGTGGCATTTATAGGGTCGATTGAAATATGAAAAGTTCACACAATCTACAGACGTTGCGTTGAAATTCAGGACATTGATCCAACTCTTGTAAGATGCGATTATTTTTATGTGCTTTGTTGTCACACATTAGAGGATTTTAAAAACTCTGTTTCTGATCATTTTTCAACCTATTCCTCCTTCATTATGATCTTGCTAATGACTTTGCATCCTTGTCCTGAATCTGTCAATAGTCAAAACTTTGGGCGTTCTCCAGCTGTAGAAAATTTAGTTCTGAAAAATCCCTGGATAGGATCATCCCAATGTATGTTTGTTCCTTAAAAACAGTAATTTCCGTGTGTGTGTGTGTGTGTGTGCGCGCGCGCGTGCCCGCGCCCATGCATGTATGTATGTTATTATACTTTAATGATGTATGTCAAAGGAGTTTCGCCTTTGTGTTATTGTTTGCTAAATAAGACATATTTCTTTATAGTTGCTTTTATCAAAGGTTCTGCTAATTTTGAAGATGTGCATTTCTTTTTGATGTATTTGTTTTTAGATATACATCCAGTATATGAGATTTGCAAGGAGAGCGGAAGGAATCAAGTCGGCACGTCTTGTTTTCAAGATGGCTCGCGAAGACACACGAATTAAATATCACGTTTATGTTGCGGCTGCACTAATGGAGTATTACTGCAGCAAAGTGAGAGTATTTTTTTATTTTTAACCATTTTGTCATAATGGTTTTGCTTTAAAATAGATTCTTACAGGTTTTGTGATGTTTTGTGTCATACACTATACATAATTACAATAAAATAAGTGAATTTTTGTAAGTGAATAACATTTGTAGTATGAGACTTGAAATTTAAATTGAATTTTTAGTTAAAAAACCAAAAACTAATTAACAAGCATATCATTGTCTGTTACAAAAGAGGCAGCTAATTAGCTAATTATACTTGTTAATTAGTTTTTGGTTTTTTATATTGACGCCTTTTGATTTTTTCAGGACAGTACCATTGCATTAAAGATATTTGAATTGGCTTTTAAAAAGTTTGGCCATCAGGTTGAATTTCAACGTGAATATCTCAGCTTTATCTCTCATCTAAACGGTAAGCAGAAGCTGGATTTAACTTAAGGACTGTGTTTCGTTTTTTTCCAATCTTAACTTTCTTGCTTATTTTTTATCATAGTTAGGTTACTGGTTAATAGTAAAGTGCAAAATTAAAGAGAATTTGATGTATTGTTATTTGCAGCTAATGTGTTTTAATGTCATTTTGTTTACTTTTGTGGTTTTGTATTTTCTCTGCATGCTTTGCAGAAGACAATAACACGAGAGTTCTGTTTGAAAGAGTTTTGACTGCTGGACAGCTGTCTACTGAAAAATCACTGTAAATAATTTTATAATATTTTAGTCAAGTTAACTTTTCCATTTAGCATTGAGATTTGCATAGCATTGGAACTTGAAAAACTTTGAAAGATTGAAAATTCTTTGTTGTAGTGTGACTTTCAATTTTTAATAGGCTAAGTGCATCATTCATTACAATTTAGTGTAATGTGTGCCACTTACATTCAGTTTTTAAATGATGTCTACTCTGGGGTGAATTCTTCAGAAAATTTCTATATCTACAACTGAGAATATATTTTCTTTACCATGCTAATTTCCAAAAATTTTAGCCTTCATGTCTTAAAACTAAGCTGCAAAATGTGCTTAGAAATACACTTTGCATAGTAATATACATGATTTTATGAGTTTTGGAATAACAGAATTATCCTGCCAACTCTGTTTTAGTCTAAGGGTGCTTCTGAGTGATTCTAAATCTGAAGATGTGCTATATAAGTAGTCTACTACATAACATTGTCTAAATTCTGGCATTTTTATTTTAAATAATGTATAATCTTACCTCTGTTTTTAATGTCTTCCTGTAACTTCAGAGACATTTGGAACAAATTTCTTGAATTTGAAGTAAACATCGGTGATCTTGCAAGTATTACAAAGGTTGAGAAACGAAGAGTGCAGGCATTTGGCAGCGTAAGTTCAGGCAGGGCATAGATCTTGGGGGTGGCTGTGGGGTATATGTCCCACCGAATAATTAGTGAAGGGGTATATAGTATCATTTATCCTCCCGATATTTTGTTCTTTGCTTCTTTAACGTTCTAATGTCCTAAAAAGTCTGACAAGCAAAACACAGATCATCACTAGAGTTTGAACATATTTATGGGTGGTATACTTTTTAAGATAATTTCTATCCCCCCCCCACCTCACCCCAATATTGATGGCAGGATCTGACTTAGCATTTACTATTGCTGCAGGCAGGTGTTTCTAAATTTACATTCTTTGGTGAGAACATATCGCCTACTATTTTGACTTCAAATGCTTTATTAATAATGTCTTTTTCATTTCTATCATGCAGGAATTTGAAGGGAAAGAAACTGCACTGCTGATTGATAGATACAAATATCTCGACCTGTATCCTTGTCAGGTGACTGAACTGAAGGCAATTGGGCATAAAGTAAGCTAATTTCCCATCTTAAATCCTGGCCGAGGTTTTGATTTGCTAGTGAATTATGTTATTTGCACTTTTTCCACTTGGTAGTTTATGTGTGATTAATTATTGTTTTTGAGTTTCAGAGCTAGGACAATTCAGTGGAAATTTGAATTACGGTTATTTGTATCTGAATTTATAACAAGTAAGCAAATGATTTGGACAAAACAATCTTGAATTAAGGAAATGTCCTGGTTTATTTAAAGCAACAAGTACAAATAACAAATCAAAGATATATAGATTATTTGTGTTTTGTAAAATTGGACTAGCATTTGAATCTGAACCAAAAATTGATATATTTGTTCATTACTAAATTTTGTGATTGAGTGTTGGCGATTTTACCCGGATATATTAAGACTAGATTCTATTTCATTCTGAGATTTAGGTTCAATAAGTAATTTTAACAGTAATTTTTAGACATTTAAGGTATGGGTTTTGATCACTGTTGAGTTGTCATTTATTATATTATTATCATTAGTCTGATAAAGTACTCTTGTTGTGAACATCAATATTGCAGTGATTTCAAATGAATATTTCTGCGTAGTTCTCTAACTTGGTTGTTTTTCGGTTTTTATTCGTGTAATTCTGTGAAATTTACTCTATACATCTGATGAATGAGATAGATGTTGTGCATGCAGTGACTTTAAATTGATGCAATTATGTTATGCAACTAAATGACAATGCTTTTTACGGGTCTCTTGATAGGATGTGGTGAAGCAGATAACGGCAGTTGGCGCAGTGACTGAAACTGAAGTTGCGAATACGACAGTTGAGGCCGAAGAAGAGGCAAAGAAATCGAAATATCCGATGCCTGACACTCTTCAGATGCTTCCGTTTAAGCCTCGTCTAAACCCTCGTATGTCACATTTTTTTAATTCAACTAACTCTATGGTATTCATAAGGGGCTGCTCTCCATTACTTACGTCAACAATTTTTGGGCAATTTTTGACCCCCGATCCCTTTGTTAACAGCTTTCAACTTTTCTTATTATTGTTATTATTATTATTTTTATTAGTATTATTGTCATCATCATTATTACTACTATTATTGACAATCTGGAGATGAAAGAGATATACCCTTTCTCCTACATCGAATATCCGTTATAATCCAGAGATTTAACACAGTAGTCTTCCATGGAACTTTCACTTAATAATAATAATAGTTATAATAATAATAATAGGAGGCAAAGTAAGCCTTTATAATGATGATAATAATAATAATAATAATAATAATAATAATAATAATAATAATAATAATAAGATAGCTTTTGTATTTTATTCATTAATTCAGATGTTGGATATCATATGATTTTTGGGAAAAGCTGCAGGTTAGTGCTGGACATGATTCGTGCTATGTTACATAATTTGTAGCATGATGGCTATAATTTTAAATTTTTTTCTCATGTCTTTGTAGCTCCAGATGCCCACCCTGTACCTGGTGGGATTTTTCCTGCACCACCAATAGCAACTGAACTGTTGTCTCGAATCCCGCCTCCATTTTGCTTTGGTGTAAGTTGCTACTAAACCATTATATTCTGTTTGATAGGTGATGTTTTGTGGATAATTAATTATTAGCCAGTGTTAACTTTTATGCAATCAAATATGCTTAAGTTAGTAAGTAAGTAAGTAAAATCTCGTTGATTTCTATGGCGCCTTGGAAAGCAGCACAACAGTAGCTGCTTATTCTTAGGCACCCAGCCTTTCTTAAAATAGCTATGGGGAAGGTACATGATCAGCCAGGCAATAGTCAACATCCGAAGGGCATTGAGGCTAGGTTGTTACAGCTATGGAGAAAATGCTTAACATAAGTTCTCTTAACCCGTCAAAGGGGGAATTAATTTTTACAAGACATTACCAATTTTGGTAACTAATTTTGGGGGAAAGCGTTTGTTTGAACTGTGAACATGTACTTTTTAAACTTACTATATTTCAGGCTATATAGAAGCTACAAAGATGTGGTTTGCATCATTGTTTAGCATTTTTATTGTACTTACCATCCATCCGTGCCAAAAAAGAAATTTCGGGGGTTGGGTCCACCCTACAGACCAAAATATGACCCTCCCAAAAATACGTTCAAAAGTCAATAAAAAAAATTTTTAGAGGTGACCCCTCTAGGTTCAGCGGCAAAGTTGTAGGTGGGTGTCTTTGGAACAGATTAGTTCAAAAATTTTGAAGATGGGACCCAATTTGGGGAGTTATGGTGTTTCTATACCAGGCACACGTTGCTCGGAGAAGTGAAATTTTTTTGCGAGAATCTTGAAATCTAAACACCTTACCTTGCAGGCTATATAGAAGCTACAAAGATGTGGTTTGCATCATTGTTTAGCATTTTTATTGTACTTACCATCCATCCGTGCCAAAAAAGAAATTTCGGGGGTTGGGTCCACCCTACAGACCAAAATATGACCACCTCCCAAAAAATACATTCAAAGGTCAATAAAAAATTTTTTTCAGCGGTGACCCCCCTAGGTTCAGCGGCAAAGTTGTAGGTGGGTGTCTTTGGAACAGATTAGTTCAAAAATTTTGAAGATGGGACCCAAATTGGGGGAGTTATGATGTTTCTACACCAGGCACCCGTTGCTCGGAGAAGTGAAATTTTTTGTGAGAATCTTGAAATCTGCAGGCTATATAGAAGCTACAAAGATGTGGTTTGCATCATTGTTTAGCATTTTTATTGTACTTACCATCCATCCGTGCCAAAAAGGAAATCAAATCAAATCAAGAAAACGTTTTTAAACGGCGAACACCGTGGTGGAAGAGCAAAACAGTTGCGTGACGTTTTAAAACGTCGAACCCCGTTCACATATGATTTCCGGGGACGTTTTAAGACGTCGAACCCCTGTAACGGGTTAATATGCACTTCTAGATACATTATGTGGTCCCCAGTCACTGAATTCAGCTTACAACCAGTATTGCTGGCTTTGTTAGCAACTCAAATTTAGCAGTTCTTTGAATATGGAATAGTTACATTAGCTGGGTTTTCAACATGTGATGAAGATATTTCAAGATCTTAATACTGCTACTCCTTGCTGTTGAGACAGTTGTTTTTCTTGTGCAAATATATTTTTGCAGTAGACATTTGATTGTTTCTGGGTTTTTTTTTGTTTTTCACAGGGACCTTTTGTCATTATTGACAAGTTTATTGAGCATATGATGGCTCTAAAACTTCCTGATGGTTAGCTGAATGCATTTCTCTATTAAATTTTTAAAACTAGCAGTTGAGCTGTAATTTTGACCCCAGATGTGGTCAAAGTCGAGTTGCCTTCCGGCTATTTCAATAATAGATGGTTATATTGATTTGGTGTGCCATCGGCTGGTGCTCCTGTGCATTATGAATTGGCTCTATAGAAGTTCAAGATTATATTAGATAGAGGATGGTTTTCAGAAAATGTGTCTATCTTTTTCTCTTGTGTCAGTACTTGATGTGTCATCCTTTATCTTTCATTTGTGGTTTCAGTCTTGTTCAGTTGAGGTCTTCCTCGGTGTAACCTGTCTTTGTTCTCTCACACCCTGTGCTTTGTTTTATCACTCGTTTGTAGCAATAATTTTTGTGGTAGTTTATTGTCCGTGAGTCTAAGTTGATTATTTTCTTCACTATGATGCTACCGATGTATGGTAGTTGAGTTCATTCTCTGACTTCTTCATTGGTTATATTATATATTTTATAACTGATTATTATTCAGTATTCTTCTAGGCCGTTTATTTTCAAAGACATCAACCATCAATTATCCATTATACTGCATGCCCTTAATGATGACATTGACAATGACATGTTTATGATCAAGAAATGTTTACTCGAGACTGTAGGTCTTGAATTTTCATTATTTTGAATATTTGAATATTCATAATTATTTTAAGTGTTTGAATATTCATAATATTCGCAATTATTTTGGTTTGGAACATATTCTCTGTTAGTTGGCATTCCAGATATTGGCTTTTGTTTTTTATTTTACTTTCTGCACTTTCTTCATCTTTTTATTCACTTTCAAAATAATTGAATATCTTTTTCTTTGAATTCTATTCTTGGCAAAATTCCAATTTGTTTCTGTTACTACCAGGAGTTTTGTTTAATAAACAGATGATTACTGGTAGTCAAATTGCTAGTTTTTTTAATAAAAAGAAGAGAGCAAATATTGTTTTGTTATTTATTCATATTTATATAAATATATTATTTTAATTTGAATATTTTAGATCTAGTGGCATTTGAAAATGGATTTGACCAGAAGAATGTTGATTCGGGAACCCAGTTGTCGATCGATATTGCTCTCGGCAGAAAACGCAAGCTCGATTCAACAACTGGCGACGAAAGTGACGACGACACGACTCTGGCCCCGCCGTCAAACGACATCTACAGACTGCGTCAGCAGAAGAAAGTCAAACCGTAAATTAGACAATCAGGAGTCAGTAGATCCATTGACTGTGACTTGGTTATTCTGAAATGGCTCGAAGACGTTACAGTCGTCGCTTTGGTTTAACTGTGTCTTCTTTGTCCTAAAGAAATTGCATCGGGATTTTTGCCGTTGTTCTGTGGACCTGTTTTGAGCGAGGTGTGGTGTCCTGACTTATGTGCATTGTTTGAGTTGACTGATAACATGTGGCTATTGCCAATGCTATGTGAAATATTCCATTTTAGTTTCATCGCAAAAATAAACAAGCCATTGTTATGTAATTTTATTAATGTTTTATGTGTGGTTTAAAAGTTCAAGTATGGTTTTGAAGCTTTGGTTTCTTTGGTGACTGTTTTAAAGAAACTGACGGTTCACCCCTACACCCTTAGCACTTGATAATACCACTTTGAAGTAATCACTGTAGTTCAGAAAGACCCATTTAGACTCTGCCATTAAGAACTGACCTTTAGTTTGCATTTGTGGTCTCCTGTGCTGCTTTAGTGTGCTAATGTGAAGAATTACTTGTATGGCACATTTACTTTCACAGTAATTATTTGTATGTTTCTAGCAAGTCTCCCCTTTTTTTCTCCTTCCCAATATTGCCAGTTCGCATTATTAAAGTCTTTTTTCATAGCTTAAATTATGGCATTCATTGACCATCTTCGTTGCTCGTCTTTGCATATTTTTGGACAGAAGAATCTTTTGGCCCAGTGCTTCATAAGCTTTTTCCAGCCACGGCACACTATCCAAGAAACATACAGTCAACGGCACACTGCAGCCGACAAGCAAAAAAGCCTCAATGCCTCATCTGTGGTCGTGATCTCTTCCTTTTCCCAAGCTGACAAGCAAAAGAAGGTCTTCAACTTATTTACGTTAGCTGTTAGATTAGATTCTAAAATATAAAAAAAATTCCCAACATTTTGACGTCATGCGATTTTGTCAATTTTTTTGAACCCTCCCCCTCGTCACAAAAAAGTAGATCCCCTTAAAAATTACGTCACAACGCGTTAGCCCCCATCTTTTTAATGTCAAACTTAATGTTTCAATTCACTTATTTCTTGGATGAAGCGGGTATTGCAATGAATTAGTTTGAAAATACTCATAATTATTATAGTTATTCTTTTTTAAATGAATTAGGCTATACGTGTAAAATACGTTCAACGTTGCTGTAACATAGCATTGCGGTATTAATTACAATATTTAGTATTGTGTGACGTCACGTTTCTGGAAACCCTCCCCCGTCGTCACTCATCGTCACAAATGTTTGAACCCCCAAGTGCGTGACGTCAGTTTTTTTATGGATTTGTCCCTAATGCCGTACTTGTGCTTGTACTTGAAACTGTACTTGCTACATCTCTTGAATTTTTAAAAGGCCGTTAATGTGTTTCGCAATATGAATATTATTATTGATATCAAAATGCATTAAAATATACCATTGTATTTTGGCTGAAGTTAATCAGCGGCAGGCTGTATAATCCCATTTGAAGCTTCGGGCACCAATTCCCTCAAAAAAAAAAAACAAATCGCCCCCAAATTACAAATTCCTCAAGACTATGCTAATTTTTGCTCCTCTGTGATGACTTAGTATTATTTTCAATTTTTTTATCCGGACAAAATATTAGGCAAAATGTAGCTATCATACAAAATACCATTGATTACGTCCAGCAGACAAAATGTCATTTCACGGTTTTCTTGGGGAGCAAGATAATTTTTTGACATTTTGTCCAAAAATTTTTTGACAAATTTTTTTTTTGTTCTAGCACCATTTTATTGAATTTTTGCAAATCTTAGGCCTATTTGTATTTGGCAAATTTTTTTGCAAAATTTTGGCAAATTTTTGCAAAATTCTTGGCACTTTACTTGTCAATTTTGGAGGCCAACTTGTAAATTTATGGCCAATGTTGGCAGTTTTTGCAAATTTTTTATATTTTTGGCAATTGTTTGCATCTCTTTTTACAAGGCATTAATACATTATAAATGAATTTTTTTCATTTTTTGGGGCATGGTGAAAGATGCAAAGACATTGCCCTGCCTCCAAATGACGCCACTGATTACGTCACGATTGGTGTTATTTTGAATCAATATCTCATGTCGGTTCTGTTCAGATAAGTTAGCATCATTTAGTTTATTAATAGTTTATATAATGGTGTTGAAATTCTAAAATGTGTTCAGCAAGTCCCAGTTTTTTTTTCCCGGCGCAAAAACTGCATAAAACCTTAAATGATACCAAAATGGATAAAAGCCCCTGGCTACAATGCCAGGAGCGCTTCTCGGTAGAAATATAAGAGGCGCTATACAAATTCCACATTACATTACATCCACACCTTGGATGATTCACTTAGGCCTACACGAAGCGCGACTAACACGTCCGTACCTGATTCCGAAGTAATCAAATCAAAGTATTGTGACCTGATTTTTGCTAGACTTGTTTGGGGCCGTCCATAAAGTACGTCACGCTATTTTTGATCATTTTGACCCTCTCCCCATCACAAACTCAAATCTTTTCTCTGCCCCCAAAAAAAAGTACGTCACAAATCTCGGATCCTAAAGCGTCGTCCATAAATTACGTCACGCAGGTTTTCTATTTATATATTCGAGTTTATAATTCAAGTACATATCAGCAGGAAAACATATATTCAACTTCTGACAATGATAACAAATATAACTGAGACCTAAAATGTTTTTTTTGTATTGGGTAAAAAGTATCATTGAGCTATTAAAGCGTCTTTTACTATATCTCCTATCATATTTAAGTTTAATTTATACTGAAAATATGTCACGCTGGTCCTTACCGTTCCCTGTCACAAACTGTCACGCTTTCTTAGGTTCCCTTCCCAGAGCATGACGTACTTTATAGACGGCCCCTTTGCACAATCAAGCAGTGAACATTTAAACATCAGGTCAATAAACCTGACAAACAGGCATAATTTCATAATTTGCTTTTCAGCTGACCCGGAAGTCGTTGTACGATAGACAAATACGAAAACGATGCTGCATGTTTGAGCTCGATTGTACAGTATTTACACGCTAGGAAATCTACGAAAGTAAGTAAGTAAGTAAGTAAAATCTCGTGGCTAGCGGACAAGTGCTCAAAACTTGACCTTCTATTGATATTAACATTGCACGGACTTTTTTCTATTTTTAATAAAGATCACGGAACTTGGGCTTTTCCTTTGCAGGCCCTATATCTACGAAACTACTCTCAATGAACTAAGAAACTCAAAATTTTGTCATTCTTATGAATTATTTCTGTTTTCTTAATCAAACTGCAATCACTTGGTAACCCGGAAGCGGAAACTAAAGCTGTCAACTCCGTTATTTTTTTACCAGCTACAGCCGATAGATAGCCGATAGTTCTATAGTGGTAGGCCGCAGATCTACTGCATTACAGAAAACATCGACACGAAAACGCGAACAATGAAAAAAAGACAGCAGTCTTAGACGCGATTACAGAAGCGCGTAATGATTTTTCATCGTCGAATTGATGCATGCATGAATGCGCTTTTGAAAACTTTTTGGTGTATCTGGTCATAGGCAGGGGCGTAGCGAGGAATTTGATTGGGGTATTACTGTAAGTTGGGGATATAAATCGCAAAAAACCTTTTAGGCCTAAAATCTAAAAAAACACATTGAAAATGTTAAGGTAGTCTGATTTGGGGGCGTATATACCGATATATCCCCCGTCGCTACACCCCTGGTCATAGACGTTATAGTTAATCTGATTTTAGTATAGGCCTACGTCTATTGCTAGAGCACAGCGTGATTTTTATCTTGGGTTGGGACATTAGCAGATGTGTAGATCTGGCATCCGTCGGCATAAGGGTAGCGTTGAAGTAGGCCTACTGCGGGGTCTATACAGTGGCGTCATTTCACACTTTTCTTGAGGGGGGGGGCGAGAATTTTTTTATTCAATTTTTTCCAATTTTTTTTGCGATCGACCTGACGAGTTTGAGTTTGCAGAAAAAGTTGACGACCTTTTTTTGCTTGTCAGTCCTTTTTACGATTAGTTATTCTTCAGATTGCTGGACATCAAGCACATAACACAAAAATGCCCCCCCCCCCCCCAATCCAAATGACGTCCCTGTTTTTTGCACATTAATACATTAGAAATTAATATTTTCATTTTCTTGGGGGGCACGGCCCCCAGCCCCTCCAAATGACGCCTCTGGGTCTATATCTGTTTCTGTGACTTTGTTGGCCGACGATCACTGTTCGACTTTCCGAGAGAGCAGTGTAGATAGCGATTTCTCAGAAGTAGACGAAAATTTTGAGAAGGGAGTGCAAATTTTCGTACATTTCTGCATGATTACTAAACGTAAAGCATGTGTAATAACGGACCCAGTACACCGCTCATGACAGTCTAAGTACAGTAGGCTATGGTTAGCCTATTGTGCATTCTGATTCGTGAAAGAGTTTTGTCTTTGAACACGGTTCAACAGGACGGAAGGTTCGACGGCTAACTGTTCGGTGCTATGCCCTTTGGACGTCACGTTCTCTAAGTCACCGAATATTTACACTAGAATGTCCCTGGCAGTGCAGTTTGCATAAATAAAAGTAAAACGTTTTGTTTACTGTTAGCCTACTCATCTTCGGTAGCCTATTCAATTGTCCCAAGCAGGGGCGTAGCGACGGGGGTATATCGGTATATATACTCCCCAAAATCAGTATGCCTTAAAAATTTGTAAAGTATTTTTTAAGATTCAAAGTTTTTAAAGTTTTTAAAGATTTTACCCCGGCCCCCAAAAAGTCACATTATACCCTCCCCAATCAAATCCCTACGCCTCTGGCCCCAAGACCTGAAGTTGATGATATGCCGTAGCCTAGCGGTGAAAGGGATTCAAATGGAGATCTCACAGATCTCACAATTAACTACACTCGCATATCCTTCGCTCAGTGATATAAATCATCTTTATTCGTGACAAGCACAGCATAAAAAGTAGTACACAACCAGTAGTACACAACCAAGGAAAACACAAATCAACTGAACAAAACTAAATAATAATAATAATAATAATAAAATAATAATAATAAAATAAACCTAATAATAAACAAATAAACTAAGAACAAACTTTACACAGTACAGCCTCTGCCCTCAGACAAATTCTAGTAATGCACTGAGCAAAGTACAGTGGCTTCTTCTCATATCTATTAACAAAGGATGCTTGTCGCTTTTCTACAATAGCATGCATACTATCCAAACCCGTCAGGACTCTGGTGACATTATCTGCCTCACATGTTTTAAAATTTTTCAACTACTGAATCAGTCTGTCAAGAGCATTAGGCCTAAGAATACTTTTGTTTGGAAATGTGGCTTCCATACCATACAATACAATAGGTAGACAATAGCTCTTTACCAGGTTAACGCATATTAATTCTGAAGCAGCAGCTCTGCTGCGACTATACAAGCAATTAAACGTGCGAAAAAATTGTAATTTAGCTTCTGAAATAGATAACCCGAAGTGCCTGCCCTTTTTAAGTGTCACCCCGAGATACCTAATTTCCTCCACAAATGGCAAGGCAACACCATCCAGGACCAATACAGCACATGCGATATTGCAACGTGTCCCAACCCTCATCACCATAGATTTCTTCGATATGATAACGATGTGATAATTATATTCATACCAAGTCATCAACACATTACTAGTCGTCCAGCGATAGGTAATTTTCTGAATCGCATATCCGCTTCAAAGTAGTGGTTCTAACGCAGGGCAGATCCTACTGAACCCCTTTAATTAAACCTTGTTATTAGCCTATTTATCAGTACAAATATTCCTGCAAATCAAGATATAACCATATAAATAGCTATCTTTCGGTTGTACTAAGTTTTAGCCACCCGACTCCAGTTTTCTTCTTCGTTAAATTCGCTGACAATGTCCGCTATCGTTTATCGTCGTTTTCTCCCAACAGTTTTTCCATAAATGGTCATTCAGGATTTCGATTTAACAGATCGTCTTTTTTAGTTTCCATTCGTCTGTTTATGTTTTGCTCTATAACCTCTGATACTGGTCTGGCTTCCATTGACGTAAAGCCCGTAGGCCTTATTCATCAATTTGTAACGGATGTTTCATCCATTCCATCATCAGTTTCACGAGTCTTTGACCTCTGTTCTGCCTGCTTTCTTGCCACTTCTTTGGACATACGGGTATACATAATGTTCGATGCAGTTGATATTCGTCGCCATTCGCAACCATTCTACTCCGCCTGCATCCAATCTCCTCCTCTCCATTAAAGAAATAAACGATAAACACCCATGCAATTCAATGGGTATTAGCACAGGAGTTATCCTACTAAAACACCTAATCCCAATCGTCATCATCATCATCATCGTCGTCGTCGTCGTCGTCGTCGTGTTTGTTGTTGTAATTATCATCATAAATCATCTCATGGGGTGAATTTGACGGAGCGTAGAATTCTGTGTTGGTGCTTTGCGCAGTGGCGGCTCCAGAGGGGTCCTGGAGGGGCCCGTGCCCCTATTGAGCGCCTGGCCCCCAGTGGCCCCCCAGTGACTCCCCAGTGGCCCCAGTGGCCCCAGTGGCCCCCAGTGGCCCCCAGTGCTCCCCAGTGCCCCCCAGTGGCCATCCAGTGGCCCCCCAGTGACCCCCCTGATGGTACCCCATACTTAATACTACATACCTAACAACAAATGGTTGCCCCATGATTAGAAGTTGCCACCCCAACGCCCCCCACTTGACCCCCCACTTGCCAAATCCTGGAGCCGCCACTGGCTTTGCGCGTCTCTTTCATTACTGCTTCGTCTCTACTGATTGCATTACTGCTTCGTCTCTACTCTATTGTACTGTATCTTAGAAACAACTTTCTGCAACAAATTGCAGATGAGTTTTCTGTGGCAGGATTAAAATTCTGAAAATGTCTTCCTCTGTTCGTTGGATCTGTCAGCTAAGGATATTCAACTCTAGACGCATGCATAGCGCATCTCTTCCATCTGACTAGGGGTCCATGGTTTGCCTTGCTGCTTCCTAATGACCGATCTGTGAAATTACCTGAACTTCTGTATAGGCCTATAGATTTGGAGTACCGTCGATTTATGCATTTTGTATTTGAAACGAGGATAGAAAAGGTCAGCTATTAATTATAAATAATTATTAAGGAAATAAATCAGAAAGCTAGAAACTTTTCATAAGTTTGTGAAAGCATCTTGGACGGTTTTTCCATTCGACACCAGAGAAGTGATGGCCAACTAGTTAACTAATTAGTAACTAAAAGTTTAACTAAATGTTTTAGTTATCTTCATAGTTTAATTAGATATAAATAGTATAGTTAAAATGCTAGTTTAGCTAAAAAAATTTAACTAATAACTAAATAGTTTAACTATAACTTGTTAGTTGGTGTGTCCCGAATTCTCAATAACAGTACCTTTTTATCTATTCCTTTCTGGGTCATTTTTCCCAAACAAGCTTTACAAACTTGTGTTCTCCAGTCTAAACTAAGACTTAAATATTAAAAAGACAATGATTAATGAATTCAATGGTTCGATTAATGAATTCAATGGTTCATTGACTGACATGTTTCAAGCATCGTCTATATTTTCATGACACATACCTGATACCTGGAAAATAGTTGTAAAGTTAGTTGCAAAAAATTCTACTATATTTATTAGTTTAGCTAACTATTTTAGAAAGTTAGTTTGCAACTAAAAGTTTAACTACTTTACTTCTAGTTTAAATTTAGTTGTAGCTAAACTAATATTTTTTGGTTAATTGTCCATCACTGCTCAAGAGTATAGAACTGAGATGCATCACAGAATTTCTTTTGCAAGGATTTATACACGGGGCTACAGCAGTCTGACAAAATTAGTAACAAGGCTGCAGAACAATCTTTGATTATCCCAAACAGAGATAGTCTTGCATTCCTGTTCGACAACAACCATCAACGAATTGCGTTAGTTAGTTTGAACTATAGCCATCGACGACTTGGCAATAGGCCTACATGCACCTACATGCTGAGGCAGTACTGGTACAACCAGTGGCGTACAGAGACTGGTGGATGCCCAGGGCCAAGTCGATAATTTTTACGGTTTTGATATAAAATGTGTTGACTGGCCCTGAGCCACCGCCCCCTCTGCACGCTACTGCTGGGTACAACGCTTTCATCACAGTTAATTTAAAACGAAAAAAATTTAACAAGAAAAGTGAATGTACGATGCGTCGATACAATGTACGCGGTGAATCGATAAATCCCGCTTCCTTTCTATACATTGGCTATAACTTTGTCAGATTTTTACCAATCCTGATGAAACTCGGTAGTGATATAGCTGCAAGAACCCACAACACATCTATATTCAGGATTTTTGCAACATGTTTTACTTGTTGAACCTGCATGTCACGAAGCATATCGCATCGTAATTATTCGTTTATATGGGATAATTTTGGCAGCGGTGACCATAGTGCAAGTGCTAAATAGTGCTAACGCTAGTGCTAATGCTAATTCTAATGCTAGTGCAGCAGTGCTAATAGTGACCATAGTGCTACTGACAAATATGCTCATACGGATAAAGCATAGTGAAAGGAAGGCAGGAAGCATCTCATGCATCAGCACAACACGGTAGAAGACGTCGTTCATCTTGATATTCTGCTCAACGAAGATGCGACTGACGCAGCAAAGTTTTGATACAACAAAACGGAAACCATTGCTGATTTTCTGAACGTTGGGCTTGTGCGAATCAGTCTTTCATCTGTAATCAGTGGCGGGGTTAAACCCTCCTTTGGCTACCCGACCAAAAATGTTCATACATTTTTTAAATTTTCGGACGCGGTTTTGGAGGTTAAACCCCTTGGCTGCCCGATCCAAAATTTCCTTTGTACTATTGGACCTAACAGCTAACGCAATTAAGTAAGGTGACGACCTTTTTTGCCTGTCAGCATTAGCGAAGAGAGATCACGCGAAGATTAGGATGACCTGTTTTTTTACTTGTCAAGATTTTTCGAAGTTCAAAATCATAACCTCCCTCCTCCGGAAATCCTGGCTACTAGCCACTGTCTGTAACGTCATGTTTCGTGACTGTTATCGGAGCGTAAATTGGGTCATTTTGCAGGTCAACTGGTGTGCCACTGTGACGGATTCTGTCTGGTGCATTATTATTATTATTATTATTATTATTATTATTATTATTATTATTATTATTATTATTATTATTATTATTATTATTATTATTATTATTATTATTATTATTATTATTATTATTATTATTATTATTTATTATTATTATTATTATTATTTATTATTATTATTATTATTATTATTATTATTATTATTATTATTATTATTCACGACGATCTGCATTTGCAATTTTGCATCTGCCCGAAGAAGAAACGCCGTGCAAACGAATAATTAGGATATGCTTTGTCTCGTGACATACAGTTGCTACAAATAGAACCTGTTGCGAACAACACGTACAATATTGTACGTCCATGGGACCCGCACATTAGGGCAATAGGGAGCACTTGCCCCTGGAAAATGCATATACCAATATTTTCCCACGCAGTAACATTTGAAAGCCTTGCTAAATTGTTTACCGTTATCATTGTGTTTTGCCCTCTGGAAAAATTTCCGTAGGCGCCCATTTATAGGGCTACATCGATGTATTGGGGGTGTTCTTTCAGCTACATTTCTACTAATACCAACATTGGTCAAAATTTGACTAAGTAATAGTCAAAATAAAAGGTGTGGGATTTATTGGCTTTATAGTGGCGTAGGCTTTGGCCGATAACTCTTTTCTGATATAAAGGTTAGCAATATGCTCGGGGGCCCTTGGCGAAAAACGCGGGGGGGGGGGCAGGGGGCCCTTTCCAGAGACGATCTGACATGTTTGCGAAAATGTTTCGATCTGACAACTTTACAACTTTGCGAGAAAAAAATTTGTTCTTGGGTCGGGGACCCTTTGAAGGTCGGGGGCCCTTGACATTTGGCCAGGTTGTCCATATGGCTGCTACGCCTCTCATTTGCTTACAGTGTAGGGTCTATACTTGTAATTTATTAACGCTGGGCTAGTCAATAGAGACTATATGATCAATTTATAGATTCGCTGCTTTTGTATTATTAGAGTTAAGATTCACAATTAAAGTTTCAGGATCGTCGGCCTCGGCGGCTAAAGTTGACTCGTTTACTGACGAACTCCAAAGCGATTGAGGCATGTTGATTAACAACGACAAGTCGATAGGAGACTTGGGACCTTCATCAGATAAGGAGCCAGTCTTCCACATATCTCCGTCATACGACAATCCACGTTCCACACTGATCAAGAAACCGTGACAAACGAGGAAAAAGATCTAGGGGTCATCATGCATTACAGCTTAAAGCCATCTAGGCAATGTGCAGAGGCAGCTAATAAGGCCAACAAAATTCTAGGTATGATCAAAAGAACGATAGTGAGCAGAGAGAAGGATGTAATAATAAGACTTTACAAGACATTGGTACGTCCACATTTAGAGTATTGTGTTCAAGCATGGTGTCCATTCCTGAAGAAAGACATAGAGACCTTAGAAAGAGTGCAACACAGAGCGACAAAGATGATCAAGGGATATCACAAACTAACCTATGAGGAAAGGCCAAATCACTGTGGATTGACAACCCTGGAAAAAGGAAGAGAGAGAGGGGATTTGATCGAGACATACAAAATACTAACAAACAAAGTGGAAATGCCAAAGGAAAGATTTTTTACAATGAAGCAGTATGATCGAACCAGAGGACACAGCATGAAACTGTTCAAGAAACGGGTTGGGAGACATAAACAGCATTTTTTTAGTGCAAGAGTGGTGGACAGATGGAATGAACTGGATGAGGGGATAGTAACGGCTACAACTGTAAACGAGTTCAAAATAAACCTCAGTAGTTTAGGATATTAGATTGGACGGGAGCAACAGTGGTTCTCACACAGGGCAGTCCCTACTGAACCACTTTAAACCTTGTTATATTATATTATTATTATTTAATAAACACAATCTTCTCCAATAATAAGTAAAGACGTAAGTAAGTAAGTAAGTACAATGTCGTGAATCATATAGCGCTTTCCACGTAGCCTATAGCACAGCAGGTCGTCATGAATGGGATACAATAATAGGCCGGGATACGTCCAGAGCAATCTAGAGCTGCTGATGATGATAATACTGTTATATAGTAAAGGGTGACAGACGGTGAGAACTGAGCACGATGACAGGTGAATTCTCCAATTAGAGTAAACATTACGGGAATTACAATGTATCAGATTTCAACAATGGGCTTTAGTATGCAGCAGAAATCAAGTAAAAATAGTCCAACGTTGACTTACTATGCACCTGCAACTGTTCTCACGCAACATCGCTTCCTTAAAGTCTGCATATTATGACACTTGAGACTTTGGTTTAACGCAAACAGCGCTCGGCCATCGCATCTTTTGACTATTCACCAAGGCATGCTATTAATTTTAGTGCAGTCTGCGAAATGTGATCTATAGACAGATATCGTGCTATACTACGGTTATCAATATGGTGTAAACGAATAAATGGGATATATCTCGTGATAGTTATCTATTCTAATAACTTGGCTGTAAGCAGTATAGCGCGCAGAGGGGCTCGGTGGGGCGGTGATCCCGGGCCTCCACCAGATGGGGGCATCCAAATTGACTTGGCGAACTTTTTGCTCAACACTTTTTTCATAAAATCCCAAAAAATACCGAATTGGTCCCATATTTGCTATTCGACACTTTTTCAAGGTCGCAGAGGGACATCCCAATTGAATTGGCCTTGGGCACCACACCACCTTGGCACGCCACTGGCTGTAAGTTAAATTCGTGATTTAATTTGTAGTCTCTTTATATGGAAAGCAAGACGACCAATATCGCTAAAACCTGGAGAACGCTATTGTAAATTCATAGAAAGGTCTAGTTTGTAATCAGGTCACCGCTTCCCTGAAAATAGTTGCCGATCAACCCGGGTTGTAATAAAACGTGGATGGACTTTCCATAAGCTCAGACAGCACCATTTGGTGCAGTCAATCCAGCACGGATTTTTTGCGATGTACAGTATACGCTGGTAACGAAAATTAATGTACTGCTGCTCGAGCAAGAACTGTCATCAAGTATCAATCATCCATGCAGAATACAGCGAGAAGCGTTCACAATGCCAAATTTCATCAAAGGAAAGAGCTGCAATGTATCTGAATCAACTTGTGTATGCTGAATGAACGCTGAATATCCTTACGAAGTTCTTGGGGTTCAACGCTCAGCGACCGAATCTGAATTCAAACAGTCTACTACAAGCTGTCTTTGATAGCTATAGCGCATACTGATGGCATAAGCTCGGGTGACAGATCTCTGGTCACTTAGAAGTTTCAAGCGCTTGAAAGAGTGTAGTCGACTCTATCTTGTCAGATGATGAGAAACGTGCGATGCCTAATGCATGAGACCGGTTCCGTTGACGAGGATAACATTGAACGAGACACTATAGGAGATAGAGATTTGGATGATTTTCAGAGGCTTTTCTTTCCAAAACTTGATCTCGAAGAAAAATGCAAAGACTCTTCCAAAGACACACAGGGAGGGCAAGACATTCAACTGCAAGGCAAGGCACGGCAGTATTTTAAAAAATACCTATGCAGTATGCAAATCGGTCTTTGTCCATAGTACATGCTAGTTACGATAGTATATAGAACATACCAGTGATTGTAATAAAATCATAAGAATAATTGAGAACACAATGATTTTAAAAACACAAAAATTCGCGAAAATATTTCCTCCTAAAAATCAGAGGCAACGGCCCCCCGCACCCCTCCCCAAGGACGTCCCTGGCAAGAATCTAGGAAGAGCAGACCATCATCATGTCTTCAATAAGAAATTTGGTCACAAGCGAGTTCAAATATACTTATCACAAGGCAAGCAGGAAGAGACCTCATGCTTGACTACCCTTCTACCCTTTTCACGATATAGGCCTATATAGGTAAACGGCGATGACGCCTAAACGTCTTGACGCATGGCTTACGACTGAAGTTCCGCTTTGCCTCAATGAATCACTCGTTTACAAACGACATATACACTGTGGTCCAGTAAATCACGACCCATTCTTAATTTGACTTTAATAATCTTTATTCGTGACAAGCACAGCATCAAATAGAACAAAACAGCAATAATAAACTAATAATAAACTAATAAAACACACACACTTTACACAGTACAGCCAAGTAAAAACAAACAAACAAAACTCAAATACCTATTCAACTAACATAACATTCATTGCATCATGTCCATAACTTCAGACCTCAAGCACACATTTACTATACAGTCAGAGAAAAACAGCGACTTCCCCTTATACTTCAATAAAAAGGATTGCTGCCGGTATTTTACTGCATCCTGTGTCAGCTGAAAACCAACCATATATATCCCTTATACACACGATTGTATCTTTACAATAAACGTTAAATATTTTGCAAACAGCCTGCTGGGTAAGTCTATCCAAAGCATTTGACGTGCTTTTGTTAGGATACGTTGCTTCAATACCATACACGACCATAGGCAAACAATAGGACTTAACTAGATTAACACAGATCAGTTCTGAAAATGCTATGACTAAGACTTTGTCAAACGTTGACTAATCCTAATGAAACTCGGTAGCGATGTATCTGAAAGAACCCCAAACACATCTATATTCAGGATTTCTGCAACATGTTTTACTTGTTGAACCTGTATGTCACGAAACATATCACATCGTAATTATTCGTTTACACGGGATAAATTTGGCAGCAGTGACCATAGTGCTACTGACAAATATGCTCATACGGATAAAGCATAGTGAAAGGATGTCAGGAAGCATCTCATGTAGCAGCATAACACGGTAGAAGACGTCGTTCATCTTGATATTCTGCTCAATGAAGATGAGACTGAGGCAGCAAAGTTTTGATACAACAAAACGGAAACCATTGCTGATTTTCTGAACGTTGGGCATGTGCGAAGCTGTCTCGTCTCTCACCTGTAATGTCACATTTCTGCATGACTGTTATCGGAGCGTAAATTGGGTCATTTTGCAGGTCAACTGGTGCGTCACGGTGACGAATTCTGTCTGATGCATTATTATGCATCAGACAGAATTCGTCACAGTGGCACACACCAGTTGACCTGCAAAATTATTATTATTCACGACGACCTGCATTTGAAGTGCCGTGAAGAAGAAACGTCGTCCAGACGAATAATTACTAGGTTGTGCTTTGTTTCGTGGCATACTGTACAGGTGTTGCTACAAATAAAACATTTTGCGAACAAACTGAACGTAGGCGTCTTAACGGTTCTTTCAGCACCATCTGCCAGCGGTTCTCAACCAGGGTTGACCCCCAACGGGTCGAATGACGAATAAAGGGGTCGCCTAGACCATCAGATGGGGTTGTCTCTTTTCTTGTTATTATACAAAATTTTACTAGGTTGTACTTTGTTTTACTATAATTGCCAATCGAGGATAGACAGTTAAATAATGACGATTTCGAACATTTTGATTGTCAAATAAAACATTTTGAACGAAAACAAACCGTTGAACATAATGGGGAATTGTCTTAACGGTTAAAGGTTGAGAACCATCTAGGCTATATCGAGTCTCATCAAGATTAGACAAACTTTAACAAAGTTATAGCCAAAATAAAAAAGGGCGCTGGATTTATTGGTCCACATTATATATATATATATATATATATACACGTGTGTATATACGTGTGTGTGTGCTAGCAGCTAAGTCTGATGAAGCATACTCAGTTTAGACTTTATGAATAGAAGTTAAGGTATCATTGCGACCACTTGCCAAAAATTGGTCGCAAAATCGCCGAGCTTTCAGACCCCATCGACTGCTTTCTTTAGTGGCCCACACGTCGGACCCCCCTTCCCACAACACCTCCCCGCCCGTCTTGACGGATAATCATCACGACCCGTACAGAATTTTTGCACAGTCAAGCTGTAGCTATGCGAGTGCGGTGTGTGTGTGGGGGCGGGGGTGACGGGGGCGTTGTCAGCCTACGACGATCACGTTTGACAGTGCGAGTCGATTTCCAGATATCTCTTAATACACGTATTGTCTTTTAGGAAAGCAACTGAAAATCGCCTAACACATCTAATCCCCGTGACATGAAAACACACGGATCGGGTTAATGAATGGAATAATAATTAATTAATCATAGACCTACTTGCATGCAGTGGCGTAGCCAATGGGGGGTTGGAGGTTAAACCCCCATTGGCGACCAAAAATAATTTTTTATTGCGATCACTATATAGTGTATGCGCTCATATACCCTTATATTATTTATTTAAAATATTTAAGCATAAAAGCATAATAATAGCTACATGTAGCTGACTACCTTTTTTGCTTGTCAGGATTTTGCTGTTAATCAAATCATGTAATGACGCTAACCTTTTTTGGCTGTCGGAATGTGTCCGAAGTTGAGAACATGGAATCCGTAACGGCGTAACCCCCTTCGGAAAATCCTGGCCACGCCACTGCTTGTATTCATAGCCTTCGTACATACTGTACATATGTACACATATATACGCATAATATATCCACACACTGATATGCATAGACATACTTTTATACATGAACATGCATGCTTAAATATAAATGTGAATACATACATGCATATTGTATAATTTCACTATAACTATTGTTAACTACCTGTATCTTATGTATCTTATATAGACTATGCAATTATGTGATCCTGTGACAATAGATGTACTGTACTGTATGTGAGAAAGCCTTTAGAGTATAATGGAGAGTCTATGACAGTGATTCCCAAGCTTTTAAAGTAGAGTGCCATGTCTATTATTTTCGACACCTAAGCGGACCACAACGTTATAAATGTTTAACATTTATACCATACTATTGGTGATTCTGATCCGGGTTCTTATTACCAAAAAAAAATCGATTCGATGCATAAGGAATCAATTTATAGATGTCACAAAATTACAAAAGTCGTACAATTTAATTTAATTTCAAACTTTCAGAAATCAAATTCTAAAACAATTAATAATGACCTCTCGCATCGAATGAAATATTGAGGCCTCGCGGGACACTTTCTGACAGCCGGCGGGGCGGGTTATCGGTACAGGTTGCCCGCAGGCTATATGGTTTGGGAACCTCTCTGCTCTACGGGAAGACTACGTTGTTCCACGATTTGGTGAGGGGCGAATGGTCTTTAGTGTGTGGCGTCATATTTCAAACGCTTCGTTCCGCTTTGAGCAGCGCGCTCGGTTAACGTTGCAACCGAAACAGGTTTAGGAAGACGTAAAAGTTATAGCAACGTGAAGCGTAAGATATTATTTGGACTTTCTCACAAACCTACAGTAGTTCGGTTATCTAGGAATATTCTGTTTGAATGTACCATAAAGTGGCATTCTTCTCATACTCTTTCGGTAGAGCGAAACTATACTAGTACACAAAATTCAACGCCGGTCCCTAAGCTCGTTCGAATACCGGACTGCCTTTACCTTTTACTTTTAGTTCCATAGTTGTCAATTTTATAAAGTAATAATAATTAATTTGTATGCACTTTTATAGCACCATTTCTAACACTCTAGAGGTATCAATCGATGGTACTTCAAATTCATCAGCAAAATACCAGTCATTCCAGGAATTAGACAGTGCGAAAGCGACGCGGAACTATGGAGGATATATGCTGAGATAGACGCGAGAACGCGAGTCAGACGGTACAGAACATGAGTCTGTGATTACGCATTACCAGTACTTCGCTTGAACAACAGATACTGCACTTGCATTTTAACCGAGTTTTGAGGTCAAATGTGACTTACAAACGTGGACTAGAATATTATTGATTGGCGAGACAGCGTTGAACTTCTTAGAGACTTAGACTGTGGTGATTGAAAGGTTGATTTTGTAAAGGCATTACAGTTTTACATAGCCTTGTAACGATCGTACCGTTGATTATTATTATATTTGAAAGCTACAAACTGAACCATAATGGGCAATGCTATTAAACCATAGTACTCGATTTGCCTGAGAGTTCGGGGGGGGGGGTATTTTCACCCCACTCATTTGAACCCTCCACAGATAGCGAGGACCACGCCACAGCGAGCATTGACAATATGGGTTTTAGGACGCATCGCTCTTATATAATCCGCATAATAGTAATACACCACAATGCTAGCCCTTGTCCTCTTTTTTCGAATTTTTAATCTTATAATACAACCAACTTAACATAGAAAAATTCGCCGAGTCCCTAGGCTAAGCCAATCGGTAGGGTACAAACGTCTTCAATAATACAGGTATTGAGTCAACGCAAAAGACAGGTGAAGATACACTGTACAGTACATGTTTGTTTGTCTAAGTCCTCTACGATAAGTCTAACTAGGTAGGAAGAGCCAACGCCCCGCTGCGTGAGCTTTCGTTCAGCTCCGTTGACTCTTCCGCACCGTTGAACACAACGTCTGTCTGTCTGTCTGTCTGTCTGTCTGTCTGTCTGTCTGTCTGTCTCTCTCTCTCGATGGCCCCTTTCTTTGAGACATGTGCCACTTTTCGGCCTGGCTTTTAGCAAGACTAGGAAGTTTTTTAAAAAAACATTGTCGTTGTCAAGGAAGGACGCGGAAAGCGAGCAGGGCGCAGCCAGAAATTTGATTTGAGAGGGTATAAATATTTTGGGTGGGTATAAATCTTAACTATAAACCACAAACCATATAAACCACAGATAACCACATGTAAATCACATAAACAACTTTAAGGTAGACTGATTTTGGGGGTATATATACCGATATATCATATACCCCCCGTCGCTACGCCCCTGAAAGCGAGCAAAATCGTGCCTTATTGATCGCAGTCTCGCAATCCAAGGCGAAACTGATTTTATATGCTAGGAACTCCTCAAGAAAAACCACTGCATACTTCGCGTCAGTGGCGTAGCCAGTATTTCCGAAAGAGGGGCGTTGGTTTTGATCATGACCAATTTCAAAAAATCATGACAAGCAAAAAAAAGGTCTTACTCATTTTTCCTCTTGTACTTTTTACCTTTCAAGATGTGCTGACAAGCAAAAAAGGTCATCACCTTACATCTTTACTCTATAGCGCTTACAAATTATTTTGCGTCGGCAGCCAATAGGGGTTTTGACCCCCCAAAACCGCGTCAAAAAATTAAAAATGTATGGAAACTATTACACAAATTTTTTCTTCGGCAGACAAGGGGTTTTAACCCCCAACCCCCCTTGACTACGACACACGACACTGCTTCGCGCTAAAACGATACATCTTAGTCAGTGTTGAAGTTCATGCAAAGTTCGAAAACTATACAGCGAAGGTCGGGCCACATTCATCCCAACGAAATTGTAGGCCTCAATTAAAGGTCCTGAAAGTCAATTTCCTAAAAAATTTCTGCCTCGGTGGGCAGTTAATTAGACCTCCTAACTCTCCTTAGGAGGTCGAACATCGGGTTCATTTTGATTCCTGGTTAATTTCAGTCGATTGAGCGTGGCGTGCCGTTGTTGGCTTCGCTTGAGAGGACTCTGATGATGGGTTTTGTCAATATCTTTCCTCCTTCTCGTTTAAACTCTAGCAATCATCAACGCTACGTTACGGTCGACTTAACGCAGTCCTTCTACTAAACGTATTCTTTCACCGCCTTCTAAGAACGTCCTTCTATCGAATTCTCCAGTCATTGTCTAGTGAGGTATAGTCACGTGACCGACCGATCAGCCGTACCAGCCCTGTGGATAGCTCGATTCAACCGGGAGGGAAAGTACCGAACTATTTGGTTCAAGAGATCTGGGCGTTGGCCACTAAACAACGCTTCGTTCATCATGACATAAACGACGATTTCTACCATTCCGATGTTGACCGTTTTCGAACCGACAGCTCAGCAGCCGAAGTTCATCTTTGACGGGGGAAAATCCTGACGTCTGTGCGAATTTATTTCAACCGACGGTGCCGCGAGCATCGCGTTCTTTTCTGCTTTTAGTTCATCCAAATCTCTCTCTGTACAGTCATCGAAAACGGCAAAAAAGAAGAACTAGGAGACGCACACGTGTCAAAGTTAGCCCTTAGAGTTGGGGCTTCGCAAAGAGTCGATGTGCGATGGCCCATCTACAGAGGCGAGTATTTCGTCTAAAATATTGCTTCAACTTTCGATTGATTAACCCCTTAACCGTGTATTTAACTATAACTCAATGTAAAATGGACGGATATATCCGGGATCCCCAGTTAAGGGTTTAAATCTCGTATATCAGTAGCGTCATTTAAAACTCGGCTATTTAGCTAGATCTTTTGCGTTTGCAAACCGATCTGACCAACAAATTATGAAAAGTTTGCTACAGAACTTGCGCTACTTTTGTCCAACTGAAGAGAACCGAATTTGTTATTTTTTTCCTACACACGGCGGCCTGTTTCGCCACAATTTAAAAGTTGCAAGCACGTTTCCAATATAATTAGCGTTTTCTATATTCGCTTTCGAAATGCCACATTTCTTTTCACCAGTGGCGTAGACAAGGGTGGGTGGGTAGGGGAGGTTAAAGCCCCCTTGGTTGCCCGACCCAAAAATTTGTTATTGCGTATTATTATTCTGTGGATGGAGGGGCGCCAAAATCGGGTTTAAGGTAGCAAAAAGAAAAACGAAGCAAAGAAAAAATCAATATAGTTGTACGCGCTCATATAGCGCTATATATCTCAACTAATCGAGCAAAATAATAGTTGACGGCCTTTTTCTTTTGTTTGTCCGGATTTCTCGAAGTTAGGAATCATGGAATCATGGGAATCATAGCCCCCTTCGGAAAATCCTGGCTACGCCACTGCTTTTCACTTTCGACAGATCTGCTCAGACTGTTTCCCGCAAACTAGGCCGACGATGATGCTTTTATTAATAATTAAGGAAATCGGTTTCATTTTCATTTCAATGGAACTAAATTATCTATGTCATGGATAATGCAAGTTTATTTTCCGCCTTGATTGTCTTTTCGCCATTTAATAATTAAAACTTATTTTTCAACTTCATTAGTCTAAGACAGCAGCTAAGCTATATAAAAGTAAAATTCTACTACTAATGTCAGTAAATTCGCTAGAATAATCTCTAGGACAGAGCAGTTTGCAATTAAAACTGTCTCAGAACACAGCAATGTACGTAGCGATACACATTACACACAATCGCTTGTTTCGGCGGCAGTCTCGTTAGCTCCGTCGAGAAACTTTCTGTCTTCGCATTACTGCTTTCGTACAATGACCAGTCTTGTTTTCGCTCGACGATGCACGCCTTCGTAGAATTACGAAATAATATAAGTCTATATGCTCTGGACTTACACCGCTTCATAGTCAGTAGCGGACTGCGAAAGATTTTTAAAAGCGCAAAGCCAGCAAGTAGGCCTACATATCGGAGACGAATAATTAATTTACATAATACATCCATAAACTCAAGCGCGCGATTTAAAAAAAAAATTGATGCACTGTACGGCAACTGAAAAATATTTACATCGACACTCCCTTGCCCAGGTCTCCACAGCCATTTCAAACATGCGTGATTTAAGTCTCAATTTAAAAAAAAACACAAGTGCATTCATCGATAGTAGCCTATTGTTTCGAAGCATTGTTGCGAGCAGTTTTGAAGTTTTCCCATCTAAGAATAATTATTAGGCCTATTTTCGCATTTTCTAATGGCGTCAAACTACAATAATTTCAATTATCTTGCTAAAGGGCGCAAAGACATTTAGACATTTTGGTATTCTAGCGTCTAACTGACCTCAGGACATGCTCCGTTTATCTATGCATACACGGCTCCTTGTATAGGTTTGATTGTCGGTTCACTGACTTCTTTCGCCTATGTCAATATGCGGGTTTTCGATAACATATTTAGTGATGGGTTATGTTTTGTAAACAGACATGCTTAACTTAAAAGTTCGGCAGAAAGTGGACCAATGTATAGCAGTGAAATTTAGCCTCTCGTAAGTTATACGAACATAGCCAGAATATACAGTACATTGTGTATTGAAAGAAACGCTTCTTTTGAGTTTGCGAAATATTCGAAACTAGTGTATCACAGACAGTTGGGTTAACCGATGGGTTGGGTTGGGTGAGACATTTCCATGTTTATGATGGGTTTGGTCAGAAAATAAGTCATCGGTTTAAGAAATTTTAAGGTACTACGGTTGGTTGGGTTTGGTGGGTCGAGTAACCCTATTGCTTTCGCGGGTTGGGTCGTGTATGAATCATGATTGGTTGGGCTTGGTTGGGCCTTTAATTGGGCTTGGTTGGGTTGTTAAAAATAACCATTCCATATCTGGTGTATTATGCGCGTTAAATTTCAGCTCAACTGAAATATTCAATAGTCAATGATCATTAAATCGGCAGACTGTTGTCATGGCGACCATGCAGACCGAAGCAGAATTCAAATTTCAGAATTTTCGAGCAATTGTGTTAGAATCTCTCAAAGAGATTTACGTAACGCTGACAAGAACTGCTCTCTAGTGCGAACACACAGAGGTGTCCATGGTTGGGTTAACCCATGGGTTGGGTTGGGCTGGATTGGGTTGGATTAGACTTTTCCATATTAATTGTGGGTTCGGTTGGGTCAGAAAATAAGTCATGGTTTAAGAATTTGTAGTATATTATGGTGGGTTAGGTTGGTTTGGGTCAAGCAACTCTATTACCAACATGGGTTGGGTTGGATTGGGTTGGGGATTTGATGGGCTGGATTGGGTTCTAAAACAGACCCATATACATCTCTGCGAACACATGCTTGAAGCCGCTTCCGCTATCATGCAGTCTAAACAAACCCAAATTCATAAGGCGACAGGGTTCCCGACAAGTTTCTTAGATCAGGGTTTTCCAAACATTTTGGAACCGCGGTCCACTTCAGCGGTTTTATAACGTGCCGGCGGCGACCCTAATCATAGCATGTATTATTTTTATGCATTAGGCCATCTGGCGAACGTTAGTTGAAAAGAATAAATGGCAAAACAAAAACCGTGATTCAATTCGAATGAAAATATGGCAAATAATAATATTAGGCAGAATAATTCCTATTTTGCCAAATGATATTGAAATTTGTTGAAAATTATCTTTTACAAAAATTTCCAGGAACATACCTTTGTTAAGCGTCATAAAAATATTATGAGTATGGCAAAATCGCTTAACCGCCAGGTGGATCCCCCACTTATCAGAGATTCCCTATTATTAGTGGAAGTTTCAAAGCAAAATGGTAGAATTACGCTTATTTCAAAACAAGATTAAATTTAAAAAGTGCTATAGGGCTTAGATGACCAGAGATTGGACAAAATTAATAATTTTGTGGTCCGATCGAATTAGGACAGTAACATGCATGGACGGGACGCCATCAATATAATTTTCCTTCTCTTGTCTTGGCTTGTCTTCAGCCATCCTCGCTACGAGGGTAGACCGCATCATGAATGAGTTTTCTCCATTGTTTTTTTTAATTTGCCTAGATTTCTATAAATTCACCGAGTGTTTTTCACGTTTTACCAAGAAACTCGTTTAGTATAGTCTAGCAGCTCCATTAAGTTAACTTCAGCATAATACAATAATAACTGGAGACTCGTCCTTTTACCCTCACGTATAGTTTTGCTTATATATATATATATATATATATATATATATATATATATATATATATATATATATATAAGTTATTAATAAATATACTTTACAATATCTACCTCTAATTTAACAAATTACATTATCTATGACTCCTCATTAATTTTACTTTATCTATTTCTGCTGTATTCTGTAAGAATTCAGCATTACCTATGTCTACTATTAATATTAATATACCTCATATAATAATACAAGTTTATTTTGGTTACTTCTTTTCGGGATTGCCGATCCCTTTAGTAGCCTATTTCTTCCTGTCATTCAAGTGTATTAATAATATGTATAAACTAGTTAAGATTAAAATTATCATGTTTATTTTTTCAAACTATAATTAAATTTTGAACTGTCTGATTATATGTAATATGTATGTACTAGCTGTTAACCCGTCAAAAATGACGGGGGAGAGTGACTATCTCCTTCCTCGATTTTTTTTTACAAAAGTTCGAATTATTACATATAACAATTTTTAAAATCTGAAAATGTAATGTGAATGCCTACATTGTCATTTGAAATTTTCCCGTGTGCTCACTGGGTGGTCTTGCCCCATCCTCACAACGGGGGCTGTACACCATAGCGCCCTACGATTCCATTGGGATTTGGTCTGTTATGGGGTATGCGCTTTCCAGTGCTACCTACGTCCCCTTTTGGACATACGGCTCGTTTTAGGCATACGGCTCGTTTTGGGTTTTCGGACCTAAAGGGGCTTTGTCTCCCACGGACGGCTAGGGTTTTTTCTCCCCGAGGGGCTGTGCCCCCAGTGTAGGATAAAGCCTCAACGGGGGGGCTGGGGCTAAGTCTCCCACGGGAGGCTGTGCCCCCTGTAAGGCCTACGGCCTCACATGGGGGCTGCGCCCCAGTAGGGCCTACGACCCCCACGTCGGCTGATGCTAGGCTTACGACGGGAGGCTGCGCTCCCTTCCAGTAGGGTCTACAGGCTACGGCCCAACAGGCTACGGGCTACGGAAAACAGTTTACAGGCTACGGCCCAACACGGAGGACTGCGTCCCCTGTAGGGCCTACGGCGTCACACGGTGTACTGCGCATCCAGTGGTGCCGTACAACGTGCATTCAATCAGGACGATTCGTTAAACCGCATTGAAGACGCTTCGTCAAACGCTCCTTCGATTGATTAAACAATTTGGTTGTCATTGGCAACAACGTCCTTCTACATCTGCCGTATATATATATATATATATATATATATATATATATATATTATTGTATAATTCTCGATGTCTGTCGCGTCTGTCCGTCCGTCCGCAACACGGCGGGTATTGCAAGACGCTGTTGTCATTGACAACCAAATATTGTTTAATCAAAACGGAGCGTTTAACGAAGCGTCTTAATTGCAGCTTAAACCCCGTCCCCCTTCCCTCACCCAATCCCTCTCCCAATCGCCCAGGCCCAACCCATTCTGCCCCGGCCCCAAACCCCATTTTCCTTCCTTTCCCCATCCCCCTTCCTCTCCCCATCCCTTCCCAATCGCCCCGGCCCAACCCATACCTGCCCCCGGCCCCAAACCCCGTTCCCCTTCCCTTTCCCCATCCCCTTCCCTCTCCCCATCCCTTCCCCAATCGCCCAATCCCTGTTTCCAAACCTACACAACACTGCCTGAAAACCCGTACAACCCACTTTCCTCCTCCCAAATCTCCCTTCCCTCTCCCAATGCCCTGCTCCCTGTTATTATATATATATATATATATATATATATATATATATATATATATATATTCCTTCCTAGCCCTCAATGCCTATTTTTTTAAATTTTACCCCTCAAGTGGGGATTAAATTTTTAAATCACCATACTGGGGATTTACTTTTTGAAAAGCGTTCTCAGAAATGATTGCTGTAACGTTTTAAATTTGCTATATCTCAGGCTATATAGGAGCTAAAAAAGATGAGGTTTGCACCATTGTTTAGATTGTTTATTCCTGTTTCTAACCGTCCGTGCAAAACAAAAAAATTGGGGTAGAGTCCACTTTACGGCCTAAAATATCACTCTCTCCCCGAAAACTTTTAAAGCCCCTAGCAAAATATTTTAGCGGTAACCCCACTTTGGTCAGCGGCAAAGTTGTAAAGGGATGTCAGAGGAACAAAATAAACCAAAAAGTTTGAAAATCGGTTGACATTTGGCAAAGATCTATCAGTTCTAACCTGATGACCCCCAATGTTTGAACATAAGTATTATCGGTGAATTTCATGAAAGTTTTGAAGTCTGCGAAAGTTTCCAAATGTTTTTTTGAATTTGCTATATCTCAGGCTATATAAGAGCTAAGAAGATGAGGTTTGCACCATTGTTTGGCTATTTTATCCCTCTTTCTAACCCTCTGTGCAGAACAAAAAAGTCCAGCGTTCACGAGCTTTCCGACAATCAAGTGAGAATGAGTAGCAGGCTGTTGCTCGACGTTTACAGCAAACAAGAGAATCAAGCACTGCATGTCGTTCGACACTGCCAAATCAGTACACCTTCCTTGACTATCAAGGTTCCGAAAATTCCTGCGAATGGGCGTTAACTCGGTTGAAGGAAAAGGCGGCGAGTGAAGGAGAACTAATTGCACAAAATGCTATCGCATTAGCGCAAAATCGGGTGGTAAAACAGACAATCTCCCCCGTCATAAAATGCTGTTGCATTTGCGCAAAATCGGGTGGTAAAACAGCCAATCTCCCCGTCATAAAATGCTGTTGCATTTGCGCAAAATCGGGTGGTAAAACAGCCAATGTCCCCCGTCATTTTTGACGGGTAAACACCTAGTTATTATATAATTCTCGATGTCTGTCCGTCTGTCCGTCCGCAACACGGCGGGTATTGCAAGACGCTGTTGTCATTGACAACCAAATATTGTTTAATCAAAACGGAGCGTTTAACGAAGCGTCTTAATTGCAGCTTAAACCCCGTCCCCTTCCCTCACCCCATCCCTCTCACAATCGCCCAGGCCCCAACCCATTCCCGCCCCAAACTCCTTTTCCCTTCCTTTCCCATCTCCTTCCCTCTCCCCATCCCCCTCCCAATCCCCCAAACCCCCGTTCCCCTTCCGTCTCCCCAACCCTTTTCCCTCTTCTCATCCCTCTCCCAATCCCCCCAACCCCTGTTTTCCTTCGTCTCCCAACCCTTTTCCCTCTCCCCATCCTTCTCCCAATCGCCCCGGGATTTTGAATCAGGCCCCAAACCCCCGTTCCCCTTCCCCTCTCCCCATCTCTTTTCCCTCTCCTCATCCCTCTCCCAATTATGGCCTCAACACATTCCGGCCCCGGCCCCAAACCCCTGTTCCCCTTCCCTCTCCCCATCCCTTTTCCCTCTCCCCATCCCCTCCCAATCGCCCTGGGCCCAACCCATTCCAGCCCCAACCCATTCCCGCCCCGGCCCTAAACCCCGTTCCCTTCCCTTTTTCTGGGCCAACTACCCATCCCTCTCAATCCCAGGCCCCAATCCATCAGCGCTCCGCCCTACCCCACCGGCCCCAAACCCCGTTTCCAAACCTACACAACGCTGCTCCGAAAACCCGTACAACCCTTCCTTCCTCCTCCCAAACCTCCTTCCTCTCCCAATGCCCTGCCCCATTTATATATATATATATATATATATATATATATATATATATATATATATATATATATTCCTTCTAACCTCAATACCTATTTTTATATTTAACCCCTCAAGTGGGATTAAATTTTCAGACGTCGTCACCGTACTGGGATTTAATTTTTGGAAAAGCGTTCTCAGAAATGATTGCTGTAACGTTTTAAATTTGCTATATCTCTCAGGCTATATAGGAGCTAAAAGATAAGGTTTGCACCATTGTTTAGATTGTTTATTCCTCTTTCAAACTGTCCGTGCAAAACAAAAAAATTTTGGGGTAGAGTCCACTTTACGGCCTAAAATATCACCCTCTCCCCCGAAAAATGTTTAAAGCTCCCTAGCAAAATATTTTCATGGTAACCCCACTTTGGTCAGCGCCAAAGTTCTAAAAGGGATGTCAGAGGAACAAAATAAACCAAAAGTTTGAAAATCGGTTGACATTTGGCAAAGATCTATCAATTCTTGATGACCCAATGTTTGAACATAAGTATTATCGGTGAATTTCGCGAAAGTTTTGAATTCTGAGAAAGTTTCCAAATTTTTTGAATTTGCTACATCTGGCCATATAAGAGCTAAGAAAATGAGGTTTGCACCATTGTTTGGCTATTTTATCCTCTTTCTAACCTCTGTGCAGAAACAAAAAGTCCAGCGTTCACGAGCTTTCCGACAATCAAGTGAGAATGAGTAGCAGGCTGTTGCTCGGCGTGAAAAGTCAGCACAGCAAACAAGAGAATCAAGCACTGCATGTCGTTCGACATTGCCAAATCATTACACTAACGTTGACTATCAAGTTTCAAAAATTCACGCGAATGGGCGTTAACTCAGTTGAAGGAAAAGGCGGCGAGTTAAGGACAATTAATTGCGCAAAATGCTATTGCATTTGCGCAAAATCGGGGTAAAACAGCCAATCTCCCCGTCATAAAATGCTATTGCATTTGCGCAAAATCGGGTGGTAGAACAGCCAATCTCCCCGTCATAAAATGCTATTGCATTTGCGCAAAATCAGGTGGTAAAACAGCCAATCTCCCCCGTCATAAAATGCTATTGCATTTGCGCAAAATCGGGTGGTAGAACAGCCAATCTCCCCCGTCATAAAATGATATTGCATTTGCGCAAAATCGGGTGGTAGAACAGCCAATCTCCCTTGTCATTTTTGACGGGTAAACACCTAGTATATATATATATATATATATATATATATATATATATATATGAAAATACCTATATCGAAAAGTTGTCTGCATGATTGCGATTCTACTCCACTTAGTAATTTTTATGATAATATAATATAATATAACAAGGTTTAAAGTGGTTCAGTAGGGACTGCCCTGTGTGAGAACCACTGTTACTCCCGTCCAATCTAATATCCTAAACTACTGAGGTTTATTTTGAACTCGTTTACAGTTGTAGCCGTTACTATCCCCTCATCCAGTTCATTCCATCTGTCCACCACTCTTGCACTAAAAAAATGCTGTTTATGTATCCCAACCCGTTTCTTGAACAGTTTCATGCTGTGTCCTCTGGTTCGATCATACTGCTTCATTGTAAAAAGTCTTTCCTTTGGCATTTCCACTTTGTTTGTTAGTATTTTGTATGTCTCGATCAAATCCCCTCTCTCTCTCTCTTCTTTTTTCCAGGGTTGTCAATCCACAGTGATTTAGCCTTTCCTCATAGGTTAGTATGTGATATCCCTTGATCATCTTTGTTGCTCTGTGTTGCACTCTTTCTAAGGTCTCTATGTCTTTCTCCAGGAATGGACACCATGCTTGAACACCATGCTTGAACACAATACTCTAAATGTGGACGTAACAATGTCTTGTAAAGTCTTATTATTACATCCTTCTCTCTGCTCACTATCGTTCTTTTGATCATACCTAGAATTTTGCTCACTATCGTTCTTTTGATCATACCTAGAATTTTAACTAACGCGAATGAACCAAATTGGAACCAGATGACGGACCCCCTCTCCTAAAGTATAACGTTATGATTTCCGATTGATTATGTCATAAACAGGCCCTATAATTATTGTGCCAATAATTGTATATAAATATCAGTTTTTGTGAGTTTTAAGGCACGATTTGAGGTGAGTCCGATGTTTTTTTGAGACACGGAGCATTGAGTGAAAGCGCGCATTACCCTCTGATACCCACTGGTTTGCGTTGATGCCTGATAGCCTCGCTCAATAAACTTCCTTGCTGATTTAGAATCGGTCTTGACCTCAAGCATTTGATAAAATTCATAAACGAAGATGGGGGCGGACATAGGCGGACAAAAGGCCGTAGGCCTACCTGTAAGCTCATGTGAAATTGCGTAGTTACTACTAACGCGAATGAACCAAATTGGAACCAGATGACGGACCCCCCTCTCCTACCCAGAACCTTGGCAGAATATGATAGGGTATGATACACCCCTCGCTCCATCATCCACTACGTCCAACATTGTTTAGAATGACCATATAAGGTAACTCGTTAAGTCAGTGTATCGGCTCGAATGGTTGATTACATTGCTTATTACATTTGGAACGTTAGTCTACAGTATTTTAAGATGCTGATCCCACGCGAATATGCTTCGATGTACGTTTAAAGTACTGTGTAAATACCCTGCTAGATGCTGAACTGTCCAGCCGATAGGCTATAAGCTAGGGTATTTGCGTAAGACAGCGTGTTTTGCCTTATTAACAAGACTGACTGAGTTCCATTCTCCGTTACTGTCTAAACTTCATACAGTTGAATAAGTTGTTTCAATAAATACTTCAAAAGATTCAACGAAGTTCTACGGAGGCTGGCAAAACACCAACACCAACACCAGCCGTCGCAACGACAGTACTATAGAGTATCGATTTAAACACCACCGCTCTACACTGATTTGAGTTTTTAGATGGTTTTGATTTCCGAAAATCGCAGTACTAAGTTAATTATAATAATAATCTTTATTCGTGACAAGCACAGCATCAAAAAATAGTAGCCTACACAAACAAGTAAAAAATCAAATCAACTGAACAAAAACCAAATAAAATCAAACTAATAATATACTAATAAACTAAACACAAACTTTACACAGTACAGCCATTAGCACTGCCCAGTGCCCATCCAACCAGTCTCTGCCCTCAGACAAATTCTAGCAATGCACTCAGCAAAATACAGTGGCTTCTTCTTCGCATATTTATTGACAAAGGATGCTTGTCGCTTTTTTACAGCAACATGTATACTTTCCAAAACTCTGATATAATCAACATTATCTGCCTCACTTGTTATGGTTAATCATATTGGAATTTGAATGGCCATGACAATGGCAGGCTAGGCCTATTGTTGCTAAACACTGATGATGCTGATGCTGATAATGATGATGATGATGACGATAATAATAATAATAATAATAATAATAATAATAATAATAATAATAATAATAATAATAATAATAATAATGATCAGTGCCGTATTTACCATTCTGCTAAGGTGTGTTTCAGCACAATAAATACAGGAACCCCATCTTCTTTACGATGAATTATTTTTGTCATACGATTGCGTCATTTGTGTGCGACCTCGTCGTTATAGGTTACTGATTGCCAACCGATTCCCAACTGATTCCCAACTGATTCCCAACTGATTTCCAGCTTCGAAAAATTCTGACAAGCGACAAGCAAAAAAGGTCGTCAACTATTATTTCACTTTAAAAAACTTTCGTCGGACGGCCAACGTTGCTTTCCCAAATGTGAAAACAATTTTGAGATAAAAGGGGCTTCATAAGTTAACTAGCACAGGGCCTCATTTGTCCTAAATCCGGCACTGATGAATGATGATGATGATGGTGGTGGTGGTGATGACAGCAATTATTTGCCTGTTTATGATTTATTGCTGTTTTGCTCACTGGATTGTATAAAAATGCAATTTACCGTTTCTCGCGAACAAACCTGAGCGGCACGACAGTTAAGGCATGCAGTTCGAAATCACCTCGGCGGTGATATATTGCGCTCAAATATAACAAAATACATTTTGCCTATAACCAGTGGCGTATCGATGCAAAGTGAAAAAATGCAAATTGCCCCCTGGAGCGAAAATAGAAAGTGCCACCTTTTCGGGGCAGAAATACACTGATGTGCCGCCTGTCGCCCCTTCCAGTGGCGGTTCCAGGATTTCTTGGTGGGGAATGAAATGAATTCATAGGAAGTTGGTGGGTTGGGGATTAAAAGAGAGTGAAAAATCAATAAACTTTGCCGAAAAAGAAAAGGGCTGACAAGCAAAAAAAGACAATTTTTCACGAATTTTACTAGACTTTTACCGAAAAAGGCTGACAAGCCATAAATGGTCCCCCGCAGTTTTCTCCGTCATTTTACCTGACTTTTACAAAAAAAATAGTTTGATAAGCAAAAGAAATCCGGTGGGGGATGCATCCCCACTCATCCCCCACGTGGAACCGCCACTGGTCCCTTCATTCAACGTTCGAGATATCCTGAGGAACAAAGAAATGTTGGCCGCATGTTTAAAAGTGCAGTTTATTATTTTTACTAAAAACCGAAAATGTCGACCCTGGGGCAAATGCCACCTGGGGCTGTTCGCCCCTTCTGCGTCCCCTCGCTACGCCACTGCCTATAACCACTAACCAGTCATGTGTTATACGCCAGTCAGGTTGACGTTAAGCAAGAGATTTGGACAATAGCTTTCCAACCCCTTCCGTCTAGGTGCAAAGCATTTCGTGTAGATTATATTGTAAATTAATGGATCTTTTTCTATAGAGGCCATGTAGGTCGTATATCGAACCGACACGGTTTCAACTTTCAATCAAATGCTAAGGAATTCAAACGCTTCGGAACATCGGTCTTCTAATAAAACAGTTTTTCAGTTCTAAATATCATCATCGCCAGGATCCTTGGGCATATTGCCCGTAGGTGTACGATGTCTTTTGTATGTAGCCTACATGTAGCTCCTCTATAATTGTCCGTCGTGTGTCGTGTGGAGTTGAAATGTCCAACTGTGTCCAGTCACGGATGTTGCCCAGCCGTTCTGTTTTGGCCTTCTTTTCTTTCCGGTACTTGCCTTCATTCCGAACACTAGATTCTCTGTAGTCTATTGTCCGACATATATCATAGAAAACCAACAGGGCTAGTTTTCTTTTCATTATCTTCTACAAGAGGCCTACTTTGACGTTTAGCCTCTTCCTGTTGACTATATTCGGTATTTTGCAGCCTGCTTATTCCCGATAGTCTTCTATGACCATAGCAATCCTAAACAAAACTGACTCAATCACTATAACGATATATGTTTGGTTTATATATTGAAATTGTCCTAATTTTCAATTAATTCAAATTTCCTGGTCAAAATATGCGATAGAATGCATGACTTTGCCACAAGTAAGTAGAATTTCGTGATTTTATATAGCGCTTTTGTGAGTAGTGGTCTACACTAGTAGCTGCTTAAGCTGTAGCGCCATGAAGGACGCTATACGCTGGTTCTGTAACTATAAGTATGAACTCTACACAGATTAACCGATTAACTGGGAATCCCGGATATATCCGTCCATTTTACTTTGAGTTACAGTTAAATACACGGTTAAGGGGTTAAGAAAGGCTAGAACGATTATAACTTTAAGATTTTTCTGGGTTAATTCTGCGCATTCTCAAAGCATGTACCTCCAGGTACGTACACACACACACACACACACACACAAACACACACACACATATATATAGTTATATATATATATATATATATATATATATATAAATTATATAAAAATATAAAATATATAAAATTATATATATATATATATTGTCTTGATTCTGAGACAATTTGAGCTAGTAATAATAAGTTCGCTATATTGAAGATATTTTGTCTAAACTTTGGACTGTTCATCACGACGATCACATATGGGTAGAAACCGGTAGCGTTAAAAAAGTCGTTGAACTATTTTTGTCCTAAATTTTTGCAGTTAAACCAATGACAATGAAGTTGGTCGTTCAGTTTTGCTCGTTTTGGTTCAAATTTATGAGGACTCAATGTTAAGGTAGTAAAAGTCACGGAGAAAGCGACTTCTATTCTAAGCAATCCGAGACCATTGTGTTGATATCAAATTTCGCAATTTAACTGATTCAAAAACGTTGCCTTCTTGCTATCATCAAGAATCGGGGTGTGCAATAAGTTTTACATTGATAGCGCGTTTAGCTGTGGGTGCGGTGAAAAATATGCATTCGCAACTACCTCAAAAACCTGCTTGTAGAATGTAGACAAGAATCGGGAAGTGTGCGAGGACAGTTTACTGAAGCGCGTTTAGCAGGGTGTGGTGAAAAACATGCATTCGCAACTACCTCAAAAACCTGCTTGTAGAATGTATACAAGAATCGGGAAGTGTGCGAGGACAGTTTACTGAAGCGCGTTTAGCAGGGTGTGGTGAAAAATATGGAACGATATGGGATAGGCTGTATTTATGTCGAAGAAATTTTTGTATGGTAAATAGAAATTCTCGTGCAAAGCCGGGTTTATGACCATAACCAATTAGTAAAAAATCTTGACAATCAAAAAACCCTCGTTACCTATTATACAGTATCTACAGTATTTCCCTTCATTAAACTTGACAAGAAAAAAGGTTTTCCCTTCAATAAACTGTATAAGAAAAAGGTCCTGTATAATTATTATATATATTATATTTATATATATATAAGTCAGCCCGTCCCACAATAGCAATACCTATTACCTATTATACTAGACAAAAAATTGTCGGGTAACTAAGAGGGGATTTTAGCCTCCAACACCTCCCCGTTGGCTACACCACTTATTATTATTATTATTATTATTATTATTATTATTATTATTATTATTATTATTATTATTATTATTATTATTATTATTGCTATTATTATTATTTAAATAGCGGAACTTTGCTCCACAGGTCAGAGACAGCTGATGGTTTACTGATCCGACCGTGTTAGATTGCGATTCTACATTGGAGCGGCTATCGACTGATGGCATTAATAAAGTGTATTTAAAGACGGAACTTCAGTTACGCAGGTCAGAGACAGATGATGGTTGATTTTCCGAACCGTAGCAGCTAACAATTCTACATTGGAGCGGCATCGACCGATATATTTAATAGTATTTGGGGCGGAAGATGGCACACTGGGTTCAGTTACGCAGATTCGATGGAGCGGGTTGATTTTCCGGAACCAGTGGCTTTCAACTAACAAATGCCACCCTTTAAATCATGAAGTTTTTTAAAGTATCGAAACCAAATTTCATGTTTCGACCTGCCCAGGGTGCAATTTGTGACCTGGAGCAGTGGGGGGATATGTCGAGCTTGAGGGGATGTAGTTGTTGGGGAAGTGTAGCAGTGGGGAGATGTAGTAGTGGGTGATGAAGCAGTAGGGGGATGCAGTTGGGCAGTGGGGGGAATCCCCCATTCCCCTACAAATCGTGCCCTGGACCTGCCGTGAACTTGGCTTCTATCTTTAGTCGCCGCCTACAAGAGTTCTAATTGTAATTCAAGACACGATCAGGACACACACACATATCGATGCATGCCTGACTCTACAAGTACGTGTATATGATAGCCTCGTATAAACAGCTAAGTCGACAAATATCGAATTGATATCGGCATGTTAAGCAGCCGATGAACTCGAATGACTTTCAAGTTACTGTTATATATTCCGTATATTAAAAACTGGTTGAACGCAACACGTACGTCGGCGTTAGAGCCGTTCAAGATACGCTCCGATAGATTTCGACCGCAGGAGTCGGATGAAGCCAAGATTTGAGAGATATTTCTCTCGTTCTTGTCGCGGAACGACGATCCGCTACAAGTCTACAACGGTCGCGCATGATGGCGCACACAAGACACGCCGCTTTTGGACCCCTGTGGACTTCGATGCTTCTGATCTACTTAGGAGATTTCAAAACCGTAGCATTTCAACAGCTATTCGCAATGCATCGCTGGTTTAACGGTATCGTCCGTGCATTTGCTGACGCACGATAGTCTAGTTTAAACAAAGACCGTCGCTTCAGCGCCTCTTTGTTGCAGAGCTCTTCTACAAATAATTGCCTGCATGCTGCTTTATGGCCGTGTGAATACACAATACTGAGAACAGTTAGAAAGTATCCAACAAATAATTTTTGTTGTAAAATAGGGCGGTCAAAAGTAGGCTATCAATTGGATCAACAAACTTATGAGGCAAAAGTAAAAGAGCAACAAGATTTCAACAAAGAGGAGAGAGAGCGCGCGCAAACGTTTACATTTAACATATAAAATTTTAGTTAAATAAGCAGCGGAAAATAACTATCTTGACCTCAGTGGCGGCTCCACCGGGGGGGTCAGGGGGCCCGTGCCCCCCTATTGAGAGCCTGCCCCCCCCAGTGGCCCCCAGTTGGGACCCTATACTTAATGCTACATACATTAAACAACAAATGGTTGGCCCCCCATGATTAGAAGTTGCCCCCCCAACGGGCCCTCCACTTGCCAAATCCTAGAGCCGCCACTGCTTGACCTAATCATAAAAAATCATCGAGCAGGCAGTGAAGTAGACAACAAAACACACCGCCCTTTGACTGATGAAACTTCAATTGTATTCATTTGAGAAAACGATATGAATCTTGTTTCGATGTAAAGACATTGACAACGCCCGCCTGGGTCAAAATACTTTGACTATCGTATACCTCTGCGATATCACATCGTGAATGCAGTCAGTTAATAAGTAGTAGTAAACCAGCCGTGGCGCCACCTAGCGAAACACAGACTTGCTGTAGGATGCGTTCATCAAAAGATGCGTTTAATACTATTATTTGGCTGCTAGAATTAGCAACTGGTACAAAAGTGAGAAATGCCTGTCTGTCGTCGTCTGTCGTACACTTTCACGTGTAATTTTCTGCCTGTGTCTTGCAGTGTTTATTCTAGCCACCATGACATTGGGGAGGATTTTGAAATGTTTGGGGGGACAAGGTCTGAGTCTCCACACTTTTGGGGGAAAATTTCCATCCCCTCAGCCAACATGTAAATTTTTTTCTCTCTTTTTTTTTAGGGGGGGAGATTTTAAAACTTTGGGGGGATTCCCCCAGAGAAGGCCTAGAATAACCACTGTGTGTCTTGTCTCTTCTTGACTCTGCATATTAATTCCTGAACAACTGTGATATTGCTTGCCGTTCGGACAGAGCGTTAGGGTTAGGGTTAGAGTTATGGGTAGGGTTATTGTTGGGTTAGGTTAGGGTATCGTAGTAGACCTATTGTCGGTAGACCAACAGTCTGTAGACGAATTGCGGAAGACGAACTGTCTGTAGACGAAATGTCGCGGAACCCTTTAAATCATACTAAGTTTTTTAAAGAATCGTGGCGGCGGACTGTCTGTGTAACCTATTATTATTATTATTCACCATGAATAATAAATGAATAATGTCTGTTAAACCGGATGACACAGTAACTTTCCACTCCTGCGTAAGTGCTGTTGCCGAAGATGAACTAGGCCTATATATGTAGCCAGCTCAAGTACGCGAAAGGCATCACCATCACGGTCGTATACATCGTCCGCCATCGTCGTCTACCAGTTTGTCAGTATTTTACGTCGAACCGCTGTGGGATCTGTTCAGTGGCTGGCGTCAATTTGTAGTAAAAGTTGTGAGGGTCCACCTGTTGTTGTGCCAGCTTGTGCTATGCTAAAGGGGTGTACCGTGTACTCCATTAGCATAATTCTTACTACTTATTAATGTCCCAAACTACCATTTGCTGAATATATCTATTAATTATCTACCCAACGCAACAATTTATTAAATAGTCGTTCAATGGTACAGTATAGATTTATTCAGATTTTTGTGAGGTTCCAATGCATTATTGACCCTCACAACAACATTTTTGTGAGGGTTCGGACCCAAGGACCCTCACAGGATTGACGGGACTGGATCTGTTTGACAGTCTGTCTGACATAAATGCATAGGCCGTGACAGTTTCCTGTGCTGTGGCGATTTCAACTGACCGATCCTTTTTGCCATTTGCTGAATATATCTATACTAGGTGTTTACCCGTCAAAAATGACGGGGGACATTGGCTGTTTTACCACCCGATTTTGCGCAAATGCAACAGCATTTTATGACGGGGAGATTGTCTGTTTTACCTTATGATTTTGCGCTAATGCGATAGCATTTTGTGCAATTAGTTCTCCTTCACTCGCCGCCTTTTCCTTCAACCGAGTTAACGCCCATTCGCAGGAATTTTCTGAACCTTGATAGTCATAGGAAGGTGTACTGATTTGGCAGTGTCGAACGACATGCAGTAAAATTGATTCTCTTGTTTGCTGCGCTGCTTTTCACGCCGAGCAACAGCCTGCTGTCATTCTCACTTGATTGTCGGAAAGCTCGTGAACGCTGAACTTCAACAAGTGGACGGTTAGAAAGAGGAATAAAAAGCTAAAACAATGGTGCAAACCTCATCTTCTTAGCTCTTATATAGCCTGAGATATAGCAAATTCAAAAATTTTGGAAACTTTCGCAGACTTCAAAACTTTCGCGAAATTCACCGATAATACTTATGTTCAAACATTTGGTCATCAGGTTAGAACTGATAGATCTTTGCCAAATGTCAACCGATTTTCAAACTTTTTGGTTTATTTTGTTCCTCTGACATCGGATTAACAACTTTTCCGCTGACCAAAGTGGGGTTAAGTATTTGAAAATATTTTGCTACGGGGGCTTTAAAAATTTTTCGGGGAAAGAGGGTGATATTTTTCCAATTTAAAGTGGACTCTACCCCAATTTCTTTGTTTTGCACGGACGGTTAGAAAGAGGAATAAACAATCTAAACAATGTTTCACTCGAACCTCATCTTTTTGGCTCCTATATAGCCTGAGATATAGCAAATTTAAAACGTTACAGCAATCATTTCTGCTTTTGATTTTTCAAAAATTAAAAAATGCCTCAGTACAGTGAGACGTCTGAAAATTTAATCCTCACTTGAGGAGTAAAATTTAAAAAAATTTTATTGTCGCTAGGAAGTATATATATATATATATATATATCTATTATATATAATATATATATATATGTAATAACGGGGAGCAGGGCATTGGGAGAGGAAGGAGATTTGGGAGGAGAAACAAGTGGGTCTTATGGGTTTTCGGAGCAGCGTTGTGTAGGTTTGGATTATTTGGGCTTGGGCGATTGGGGAAGGGATGGGGGAGGGAAGGGGATGGGGAAAGGGAAGGGAACTGGGGTTTGGGGCCAGGGGAGGGAATGGGTTTTGGATTTGGAGAGAGATGGGGGGAGGGGAAAAGGGTTGGGGAGAGGAAGGGAAGGGGTTAAAGAAAACGAGGGGCTGGAATGGGTTGGGGCCGGGGCGATTGGGAGAGGGATGGGGAGAGGAAAAGGGTTCCAAGGTGGGGAGGAAGGGAACGGGTGGTTTGGGGCCGGGGTCGGAATGGGTTGGGCGTGGGCGATTGGGAGGGGATGGGGAGAGGGAAGGGGGAGGGGAAAGGGGAAGGAAAAGGGGTTTGAGGCCGTTTTGGGAATAGGTTGGGGCCTGGGCGATTAGGAGGGGATGGGGTGAGGGAAGAAGGGGACGGGGTTTAAGCTGCAATTAAGACGCTTCGTTAAACGCTCCGGTTTGATTAAACAATATTTGGTTGTCAATGACAACAGCGTTTGCAATACCCGGAGTGTTGCGGACGGTTGACGCGACAGACGCGACAGACGGACATCGAGAATTATATAAAGATCTATAGCAGCCAACGCTGCTATATCTGTTTGGAACATTAAATTTCTGTAACGGACTTAATTAACTGTCTGTATAGTTGCATGTAATCGCCGACTGAAAACTGTACTCCGTAGTTTGGTCTGCACTGTTTAGGACACGTGACTCACCCCGCACTTATGATTCTTCACTTAGTGAATGACTTAATGCGCGTTGACAACCATGTAATAATAATAATAATAATAATAATAATAATAATAATAATAATAATAATAATAATAGTAAGTCGTGATTTGAGTCTGGACGTATCTGTAATATTGAAGGTAAAATTGACCACGTTATTGTTAGACCATCATCAGCTCTTTGCATAGCCCAAAAGTTCTAAGTATTTGAAAATCAAATCAAATCAAATCAAATGGTCTTGTCCGACCTATCTGGCGATCTGCTCCAGCCAACATCAACCGCCAGTGGTAGACCAGCCAGGCCTACGATCAGCCTCTATCAGCCAATACCAGAAACCTCGTCTTCGGACAGTCATGGGGGGCAACGAGCCCTCTCGTACGCTGGGCCCCATGCCTGGAACGCCCTTCCACCAGCGCTACGGAACATAAAGTCGCCAGTCGCTTTTCGTAAACATTTGAAGACACATCTGTTTAATTGTGCTTATAATAATTGACATATAAGGAAACAATCTGCCCCATTTTCTATATACAATAAGTTAGATGATTATTTGCGCTACAAATAGCGGATGGTAAGAACACAGGGAATTTCGGTCTGGGGAGTGGAGACATAGGCATAATAAAAAATGCTGCACGTAAAAGGGCAAAATTTCACTAAAAGCACGATGCAGAGTTCATTTCCAATTTGAAAACGCAATCATCTTCAAATGTATTTAGATGGAGTTATTCGACTTCATGCAACGCAGACATGCAAACAATTACTTCAAGTTTCACTCAGTTTATACAAATATTGGCTACGCAAAACTTAGATTACGGCAAGATTGGCAAAACGTTACAGAGAATTATATCTGCTTTTGATTTTTCATTGCTGTCTTAGGAAATGCAGCTCAAAAGTGAGACATTCGTCTGTACGCCCTCGACTTTCCATGATTGGAATTCTACTCACAATTTTGTGGTCGCTGGGTTAGTAATTTTGACAATATTGTATCGTCTCATTTTAAGTAACAATAAGTGAGTAAGTAAAATATCGTGGATTTATTTAGCGCTTTGGAAAGTAGTACCGTAGTAGCTGCTTATTCTTATGCGCTTAGCCTGTCTTGAAATTAGCTATAGGCAAGGTGTACTGTAGTTGTCAGACAGGCAAAGGACGGTATATCCATAAGGCAGCGGGACTGGCTGTTAGCTACGGAGGAAATCACTTTTGGATTTGGAAGGTTTTAAGTTTAGATATAAAGTTTTGAGGAGATAGTGAAGGAATTAAAGAAAACGAGGATTCCGAGCTTATTGTTTGACCGTGTCGCAGTCTGCAGAGGAGAGCTGGATTTGAGGTTCCAAGGTTCCAAGGTGCGGCGTACGAGAAAGCGCGGTTGCAGATTTTTAGAGACGACTGATTTAACGGGCGTGTGAAAGTGTGAGATGAGATGACGATCTTGTGGTTAGAGGAGGCCGAGGCGTTAAGAGTTTTCGCAGGTAGACCGATTTCACAACTCCAACTCTGCGTATAACCCTGCAGAGACCTGAATTGTGACTTGAAAAACACAACGGAGGATCTTTTGATCTTTTGAAATGAACTGTCTTCGAATTGCAGACGTGTCTAAAAGAGATCGAAGAAGAAATGATGATATAAAATGAGCTTGGAATAATGGGAGATATCGTTGATAAAATCCAGAAGAAACGGCTACGATACTTCTGACACGTCTGTTGGACGGATAGACGAGAATTGTCATATGTGTGCCTAAACGGCATAATAACCGGACAGAGAGACAGAGACAGAAAGACAAAGACAGGAACAGAGGCAGAGCGTGAGAGGGGACAGGCCACGAAAAAGACGGCTAACTGTCTCGTAGAAAACGACTGCCCAGATTTCATTTTAAACTTTACTTCAAGCTATCACCACAAAAAGGAATACAAACTGCAGTGGAAGAAATTGCTGGAGATGTCACAGCGCATACTAAGGAATAGTTGCCATACTAAAGAAGAAGAAGAAGAAGAAGAAGAAGAAGAAGAAGAAGAAGAAGAAGAAGAAGAAGAGGAAGAAGAGGAAGAAGGAGAGGAAGAAGAGGAAGAAGCTTATCGTCGGGAATCGAGAAAAATAGGTTCAAACGAGGATGATCTCAGAAAGTGCAAGGGAGAAGATGAACAAATATCATAATTAATTAACGACAGGAAAAGAAATTGTCAAGATCCGAAAACGAAAGACTTGCCACATATGCCAATTAACGCTCTGACGGCATAGAGACGACATGAATAATCAACTTCATAAACGTAATCAAGCAGCAAACTAATCGTTGTGTGATAACAAAAAATAACAGGGCAATTAACATGAAAACAAAAGATAAACAGTAAGGCGAAGAAGATCAGAATAGAAGAATCAATAATTATTTAGGAGAGACGCTAGAAATCAAAATGATTCTGAATAGCATAATCTACATGTACGATAAACGAACAGTTAATTGTTGGTCCGGCTCCACCCAAGACCGCCAAGTTCGCAGATAGACCGGCTTAAAGTGGTAATCCGATTCTATGGAAATCGTTGCAAGTGAACGCCCCAAAAGCCAAATGTATTCTATCATTTCGGAGTAATCTAAAGACTTACCTTGTTCAACAAATCATACAAGTGACATATGTTCAGTCGTACTAGACTTTGGCCTCTGCCATGACAACGACCTTATATTCTGTAGGTAGTCGTGATAATAATAATAATAATAATAATAATAATAATAATAATAATAATAATAATAATAATAATAATAATAATAATAATAACAACAACAACAAGCAGCACAAACATGACAACAAAGTTCTTAAAATTAATAAAATTTATTCACAGGGACTGTCACAGCATTAGCGACAACGCCTAACACACAAACATTTACTACAGCAACAACTAATCCAAAAAGCACTGCTACACATTTCTCTCACACCACAACTGCACCCATAAAACAAACTACAGACCCAACGACCACAACAATAGAACCGACAGCAATCACAACTCTGCCAACTACTACTAAAACCGATGAAATTACAACTACGACCACACCTCCACCCACAACGACGACAAAACCCCCGCCAACCACAACAATTCCTGCGATCACAACTACCGTTCCAACAACGACGCCCATAATCACAACGACCACAACAATAGAACCGACAGCAACCACAACTCTACCAACTACTAAAACCGATGAAATTACAACTACGACCACACCTCCACCCACAACGACGACAAAACCCCGCCAACCACAACAATTCCTGCGATCACAACTACCGTTCCAACAACGACGCCCATAATCACAACGACCACAACAATAGAACCGACAACAACCACAACTCTACCAACTACTAAAACCGATGAAATTACAACTACAACCACAGAAACAGCCACAACTACGACACAACCCCCACCATCCACAACAATTCCCGCGATCACAACTACCGTTCCAACAACGACGCCTATAATCCCAACGACCACAACACTCGAACCGACAACAACCACAACTCAGCCAACAACTAAAACCGATGAAATTACAACTACAATCACACCTCCACCCACAACGACGACACAACCCCTACCTTCCAGAACAATTCCTGCGATCACGACAGTTCCGACTACTACAACTGCAATCCCAACGACTACAACTACACAGCCGACGACCACTACAACGCTGCCCACAACAACAACAACCGCTGCAACGACGACGACAACACAGCCCACAACTACTACAACTATTCCGACCACAACAATACCGACTACTACAACTACAATCCCAACGACTACAACTACACAGCCGACGACCACTACAACGCTGCCCACAACAACAACAACCCTGCAACGACGACGACAACACAGCCCACAACTACTACAACTATTCCGACCACAACAACTACTACAACTTCCGACAAACACAACAACCGCTGCAACGACGACGACAACTACAACTACTACAACTATTCCGACGACCAATTCCGACTACTACAACTACAATCCCAACGAACAACTACACAGCCGACGACCACTGCAACTGACTACAACAACAACAACACGACGACTGACCACAACAACGCTGCAACTATTCCGACCACAACAATTCCGACTACAACAACTACAATCCCAACGACGACGACAACACAGACCACAACTACTACAACTATTCCTGACGCCGACAACAATTCCGACTACTACAACTACAATCCCAACGACTACAACTACACAGCCGACGACCACTACAACGCTGCCCAACAACAACAACAACCCCTGCAACGACGATGACAACACAGCCCACAACTACTACAACTATTCCGACGACAACAATTCCGACTACTACAACTACAATCCCAACGACTACAACTACACAGCCGACGACCACTGCAACGCTGCCCACAACAACAACAACCCCTGCAACGACGACGACAACACAGCCCACAGCTACTACAACTATTCCGACCACAACAATACCGTCTACTACAACTACAATCCCAACGACTACAACTACACAGCCGACGACCACTGCAACGCTGCCCACAACAACAACAACCCTGCAACGACGACGACAACACAGCCCACAACTACTACAACTATTCCGACCACAACAATTCCGACTACTACAACTACAATCCCAACGACTACAACTACACAGCCGACGACCACTACAACGCTGCCCACAACAACAACAACCCCTGCAACGACGACGACAACACAGCCCACAACTACTACAACTATTCCGACCACAACAATTCCGACTACTACAACTACAATCCCAACGACTACAACTACACAGCCGACGACCACTGCAACGCTGCCCACAACAACAACAACCCTGCAACGACGACGACAACACAGCCCACAACTACTACAACTATTCCGACCACGACCACGACAGTTCCGACTACTACAACTACAATCCCAACGACTACAACTACACAGCCGACGACCACTACAACGCTGCCCACAACAACAACAACCCCTGCAACGACGACGACAACACAGCCCACAACTACTACAACTATTCCGACCACAACAATTCCGACTACTACAACTACAATCCCAACGACTACAACTACACAGCCGACGACCACTACAACGCTGCCCACAACAACAACAACCCCTGCAACGACGACGACAACACAGCCCACAACTACTACAACTATTCCGACCACAACAATTCCGACTACTACAACTACATTCCCAACGACTACAACTACACAGCCAACGACCACTACAACGCTGCCCACAACAACAACAACCGCTGCAACGACGACGACAACACAGCCCACAACTACTACAACTATTCCGACCACAACAATACCGACTACTACAACTACAATCCCAACGACTACAACTACACAGCCGACGACCACTACTACGCTGCCCACAACAACAACAACCCCTACAACGACGACGACAACACAGCCCACAACTACTACAACTATTCCGACCACAACAATACCGTCTACTACAACTACAATCCCAACGACTACAACTACACAGCCGACGACCACTACAACGCTGCCCACAACAACAACAACCCCTGCAACGACGACGACAACACAGCCCACAACTACTACAACTATTCCGACCACAACAATTCCGACTACTACAACTACATTCCCAACGACTACAACTACACAGCCGACGACCACTACAACGCTGCAAACAACAACAACCGCTGCAACGACGACGACAACACAGCCCACAACTACTACAACTATTCCGACCACAACAATTCCGACTACTACAACTACAATCCCAACGACTACAACTACACAGCCGACGACCACTACAACGCTGCCCACAACAACAACAACCGCTGCAACGACGACGACAACACAGCCCACAACTACTACAACTATTCCGACCACAACAATTCCGACTACTACAACTAAAATCCCAACGACTACAACTACACAGCCGACGACCACTACAACGCTGCCCACAACAACAACAACCCCTGCAACGACGACGACAACACAGCCCACAACTACTACAACTATTCCGACCACAACAATTCCGACTACTACAACTACAATCCCAACGACTACAACTACACAGCCGACGACCACTACAACGCTGCAAACAACAACAACAACCGCTGCAACGACGACGACAACACAGCCCACAACTACTACAACTATTCCGACCACAACAATTCCGACTACTACAACTACAATCCCAACGACTACAACTACACAGCCGACGACCACTACAACGCTGCCAACAACAACAACAACAACCGCTGCAACGACGACGACAACACAGCCCACAACTACTACAACTATTCCGACCACAACAATTCCGACTACTACAACTAAAATCCCAACGACTACAACTACACAGCCGACGACCACTACAACGCTGCCCACAACAACAACAACAACCCTGCAACGACGGCGACAACACAGCCCACAACTACTACAACTATTCCGACCACAACAATTCCGACTACAACAACTACAATCCCCAATCCCCAACTACAACAGCTGCAACGACGACCACTACAACAACAACTAACAACAACCCACAACGACGACGACAACACAGCCCACAACTACACCTGCCGACGACCATTCCGACCACAACGACGACTACTACTACAACAATCCCAACGACTACAACTACACAGCCGACGACCACTACAACGCTGCAAACAACAACAACAACCCTGCAACGACGACGACAACACAGCCCACAACTACTACAACTATTCCGACCACAACAATACAATCTGACTACTACACAGCCGACGACCACCCAACGACTACAACAACAACAACCCCTGCAACGCCGACGACCACTACTACGCAACTATTCCGACCACCCACAACAACAACAAATCCCCGACTGCAACGACGACGACACACAGCCCCAACAACAACCCCTGCAACGACGACGACTACTACTACAACTATTCCGACCACAACAATTCCGACTACTACAACTACAATCCCAACGACTACAACTACACAGCCGACGACCACTACAACGCTGCCCACAACAACAACAACCCCTGCAACGACGACGACAACACAGCCCACAACTACTACAACTATTCCGACCACAACAATTCCGACTACTACAACTACAATCCCAACGACTACAACTACACAGCCGACGACCACTACAACGCTGCCCACAACAACAACAACCCCTGCAACGACGACGACAACACAGCCCACAACTACTACAACTATTCCGACCACAACAATTCCGACTACTACAACTACATTCCCAACGACTACAACTACACAGCCGACGACCACTACAACGCTGCCCACAACAACAACAACCCCTGCAACGACGACGACAACACAGCCCACAACTACTACAACTATTCCGACCACAACAATTCCGACTACTACAACTACAATCCCAACGACTACAACTACACAGCCGACGACCACTACAACGCTGCCCACAACAACAACAACAACCCTGCAACGACGACGACAACACAGCCCACAACTACTACTATTCCAACTATTCCGACACACAACAATTCCGACTACAGCCAACCACAATCCCAACGACTACAACTACACAGCCGACGACCACTACAACGCTGCCTACACAACAACAACAACCGCTGCAACGACGACGACAACACAGCCCACAACTACTACAACTATTCCGACCACAACAATTCCGACTACTACAACTACATTCCCAACGACTACAACTACACAGCCGACGACCACTACAACGCTGCCCACAACAACAACAACCCCTGCAACGACGACGACAACACAGCCCACAACTACTACAACTATTCCGACCGACCAACAGTTCCGACTACTACAACTACAATCCCAACGACTACAACTACACAGCCGACGACCACTACAACGCTGCCCACAACAACAACAACCCCTGCAACGACGACGACAACACAGCCCACAACTACTACAACTATTCCGACCACAACAATTCCGACTACTACAACTACAATCCCAACGACTACAACTACACAGCCGACGACCACTACAACGCTGCAAACAACAACAACCGCTGCAACGACGACGACAACACAGCCCACAACTACTACAACTATTCCGACCACAACAATTCCGACTACTACAACTACAATCCCAACGACTACAACTACACAGCCGACGACCACTACAACGCTGCCCACAACAACAACAACAACCGCTGCAACGACGACGACAACACAGCCCACAACTACTACAACTATTCCGACCACAACAATTCCGACTACTACAACTAAAATCCCAACGACTACAACTACACAGCCGACGACCACTACTACGCTGCCCACAACAACAACAACCCCTGCAACGACGACGACAACACAGCCCACAACTACTACAACTATTCCGACCACAACAATACCGACTACTACAACTACAATCCCAACGACTACAACTACACAGCCGACGACCACTACAACGCTGCCCACAACAACAACAACCCCTGCAACGACGACGACAACACAGCCCACAACTACTACAACTATTCCGACCACGACCACGACAGTTCCGACTACTACAACTACAATCCCAACGACTACAACTACACAGCCGACGACCACTACAACGCTGCCCACAACAACAACAACCCCTGCAACGACGACGACAACACAGCCCACAACTACTACAACTATTCCGACCACAACAATTCCGACTACTACAACTACAATCCCAACGACTACAACTACACAGCCGACGACCACTACAACGCTGCTGCACAACAACAACAACCCCTGCAACGACGACGACAACACAGCCCACAACTACTACAACTATTCCGACCACAACAATTCCGACTACTACAACTACAATCCCAACGACTACAACTACACAGCCGACGACCACTACAACGCTGCCCACAACAACAACAACCGCTGCAACGACGACGACAACACAGCCCACAACTACTACAACTATTCCGACCACAACAATTCCGACTACTACAACTACAATCCCAACGACTACAACTACACAGCCGACGACCACTACAACGCTGCACAACAACAACAACAACCCTGCAACGACGACGACAACACAGCCCACAACTACTACAACTATTCCGACCACAACAATTCCGACTACTACAACTACAATCCCAACGACTACAACTACACAGCTGACGACCACTACAACGCTGCACAACAACAACAACAACCCCTGCAACGACGACGACAACACAGCCCACAACTACTACAACTATTCCGACCACAACAATTCCGACTACTACAACTACAATCCCAACGACTACAACTACACAGCCGACGACCACTACAACGCTGCCCACAACAACAACAACCGCTGCAACGACGACGACAACACAGCCCACAACTACTACAACTATTCCGACCACAACAATTCCGACTACTACAACTAAAATCCCAACGACTACAACTACACAGCCGACGACCACTACAACGCTGCCCACAACAACAACAACCCCTGCAACGACGGCGACAACACAGCCCACAACTACTACAACTATTCCGACCACAACAATTCCGACTACTACAACTACAATCCCAACGACTACAACTACACAGCCGACGACCACTACAACGCTGCAAACAACAACAACCGCTGCATCGACGACGACAACACAGCCCACAACTACTACAACTATTCCGACCACAACAATTCCGACTACTACAACTACAATCCCAACGACTACAACTACACAGCCGACGACCACTACAACGCTGCAAACAACAACAACAACCGCTGCAACGACGACGACAACACAGCCCACAACTACTACAACTATTCCGACCACAACAATTCCGACTACTACAACTACAATCCCAACGACTACAACTACACAGCCGACGACCACTACTACGCTGCCCACAACAACAACAACCCCTGCAACGACGACGACAACACAGCCCACAGCTACTACAACTATTCCGACCACAACAATACCGTCTACTACAACTACAATCCCAACGACTACAACTACACAGCCGACGACCACTACAACGCTGCCCACAACAACAACAACCCCTGCAACGACGACGACAACACAGCCCACAACTACTACAACTATTCCGACCACAACAATTCCGACTACTACAACTACAATCCCAACGACTACAACTACACAGCCGACGACCACTACAACGCTGCCCACAACAACAACAACCCCTGCAACGACGACGACAACACAGCCCACAACTACTACAACTATTCCGACCACAACAATTCCGACTACTACAACTACATTCCCAACGACTACAACTACACAGCCGACGACCACTACAACGCTGCCCACAACAACAACAACGGCTGCAACGACGACGACAACACAGCCCACAACTACTACAAATATTCCGACCACAACAATTCCGACTACTACAACTACAATTCCCAACGACTACAACTACACAGCCGACGACCACTACAACGCTGCCCCACAACAACAACAACCGCTGCAACGACGACGACAACACAGCCCACAACTACTACAACTATTCCGACCACAACAATTCCGACTACTACAACTACAATCCCAACGACTACAACTACACAGCCGACGACCACTACAACGCTGCAAACAACAACAACCGCTGCAACGACGACGACAACACAGCCCGACCACAACAATTAACTACTACAACTATTCCTACAACTACACAGCCGACGACCACTACTACGCTGCCTAACAACAACAACAACCCTGCAACGACGACGACAACACAGCCCACAACTACTACAACTATTCCGACCACAACAATTCCGACTACTACAACTACAATCCCAACGACTACAACTACACAGCCGACGACCACTACAACGCTGCCCACAACAACAACAACCCTGCAACGACGACGACAACACAGCCCACAACTACTACAACTATTCCGACCACGACCACGAACAGTTCCGACTACTACAACTACAATCCCAACGACTACAACTACACAGCCGACGACCACTACAACGCTGCCCACAACAACAACAACCCTGCAACGACGACGACAACACAGCCCACAACTACTACAACTATTCCGACCACAACAATTCCGACTACTACAACTACATTCCCAACGACTACAACTACACAGCCGACGACCACTACAACGCTGCCCACAACAACAATAACCCTGCAACGACGATGACAACACAGCCCACAACTACTACTACAACTATTCCGACCACAACAATTCCGACTACTACAACTAAAATTCCCAACGACTACAACTACACAGCCGACGACCACTACAACGCTGCCCACAACAACAATAACCCCTGCAACGACGACGACAACACAGCCCACAACTACTACAACTATTCCGACCACGACCACGACAGTTCCGACTACTACAACTACAATCTCAACGACTACAACTACACAGCCGACGACCACTACAACGCTGCCCACAAACAAAAAACAACCCTGCAACGACGACGACAACACAGCCCACAACTACTACAACTATTCCGACCACAACAATTCCGACTACTACAACTACAATCCCAACGACTACAACTACACAGCCGACGACCACTACAACACTGCCCACAACAACAACAACCCCTGCAACGACGTCGACAACACAGCCCACAACTACTACAACTATTCCGACCACGACCACGACAGTTCCGACTACTACAACTACAAACTCAACGGCTACAACTACACAGCCGACGACCACTACAACGCTGCCCACAACCACAACTCTACCAACTACTAAAACCGATGAAATTACAACTACAACCACACATCCACCCACAACCACGACACAACCCCCACCATCCACATCAATTCCTGCGATCACAACTACCGTTCCATCAACGACGCCTATAATCCCAATGACCACAACAACTTCACCGGTGGCTACGACAACGCTTCGAAGTAGCACATCGGCGCCTCGTGCTGCGTCAACAACCACAGCAACAACGACGACGGCACCAGCTCCTACTTCTACGAGGTCGGCTTCTGCAGTTACCACATCTCCATCTTCGTCTTCGACAGCTACAACCTGTTGTGGATTTCCGAGCACTGTGATACCGAACGTCACCTCTACGTCACCGCACGTTTCATCGTCATCGTCTCCGTCATCGACGACTTTTCGTCCGACGACTTCAACCATGACTTCTACGACTACGATGTCCACTAGTACCAGTACTACTACTACCACTACCACTACTACTACTACTACGACGCCTTCAACTACCACGACTCCTTCAACTCCTACAGGTTTGCCATCAGACTTTTCGTATCCTTGTTATATTTTAAGAGAACATTTAATACTCACACTCAATTTAACGTAGCTAATTACTAGACACGGCTCCAACTAGGGAGCTGGATGGTCAACTGGTATTTTTTTGAATGCCTCCCCCCATCAGTAACCCATTCTTACTTCTGTGCTCTCATTCTAAGCATTTAGACTGATGTCCCATGTTTATTCAACATAGTTTTCCAAATGCTTTAAATTTGCCCATCGACGCCCCCCCCTAGTTGCCAAATTGTGGAGCCGCCACTGGTAATAACATAGTTGCGCAATTAGTCCATGATTAGACGTCTATGATTGTATTGCTATATCCAGAATTTGGAGCTGTAAATATGTCTTGTAATATTATTGTTGACTTTAATTTACTTCAGGTTGTCGTCTCTGTCCTTACGGACTTTCTCAGCTCGACAGTTCGCTTTATGGTTCGGACGACGGCTACTGGGAGTTTTACCTGCCACAGAGCATTAACTTTGGAGGCCAACGATTCAATAGAATATTCGTAAGTCAAGACTCCCGGGGCCTTATTTTCGCGTCTTTTTAATAAAAATCTCAAATTGCAAAACCAGTTTTACAGTAGACATGTACGGCTCCCACACCACTATATCTTTCTCTTATCTTATTGATATTATGTGCCCGAGGTAAAAGTACTTTAAATTTCTTGTATTAATGCTTGGTATGAGCTGGAATCCGTTGCAAATCCCCTGTTTTCGTTTGTTCTTTCTTGTGTTCTTGATACTCTTAAGATTTTTCGATATATCGCCATTTGGAAAGCTTGGATGCGATCCTGGAGTTCCTTATTCAGCGTCAAGCTCTCGTTCCCGTATATGGCTTCTGATGGGCATTAGACCTTCTCTATTTTTTGTGTCACAGGATAGCTGGTTTCTTTTCCATATCTTGTCTAGCTTGTACATGGCGTTTCTGGCCCTATCGAGTCGACATAATACGTTTTGTTTGCAGCTGCCATTTGCTGAGATGCCATCAACTAGGTATACAAAAAAGCCAACTTGTTCAATTGTTGTTGAGCTCATAATATTGATGTTGAACTGTTGTTCAATGGTTGACATGATTTTGGTTTCCCCGGTGTTGATACCTATTGCCGTATTTCTGCGATGCTTCAACTAGTCTTCTGATCATGGTTGTCCGGTCTTCTGCTGAGGTTGCTATCAGAACTATGCCGTCGGCGTATCTTAACCGAACGTAGGCTATAAGTGTCTCCCTCCAATCCGGAAGCATCCGCTAAATTCATGGAGCGTTTAAATAATTCATACGCTAATATATATAATTTACAGGAAGGCCATGTTTGATCTATTTTAATTATTTTAATTATTAATTATTCTAATTAAGGCAGTCTATCAGTGTCCAAGATGAGGGAAGTAGGCCTATGTTGGATTTTGAAACGAAATGCTATCCAGAAATATTAAGTATCATATATTTAGTAAAAGAACTAATGATGAAGCACTCCACAAGGCAGAATTGAAAAGTATACTTACTCCCCGAGATGAAGGAAAGAAATATGAAACATTTTGAACGTATTTCACGACAGGGAAGCAACATAGAAAAGTCCTTAATGCTGGGGATAACAGAAGAACAGGGACGCAGTGGAAGACCAAGAACGACTTGGATGACGAACATCACGTAAAGGACCCGTATGTACCCTTCCCCAACCAATCAAATTCCTGGCTACGCCCATGATCCAGCAAAGCATTATGACCATAGCCATTCGTGCTTCTGATGAATAATAATAATAGAAATTTGTTATTTCTTGTTTCAGCCGAACGTCAATGGATTTGTAACACTAGGACAAGGTTACGTTTCGTGGAGTCCAGTCAGCTTCCCATTCTACAACTTCTACTATTTCTACTATTACTATGCAAGCTACAACAACTACTACTTCAACGACCTGCCTCTCATTGCGATATTTTGGACCGACATAGACGTTCGCTACGGTCCTGGGAGAATATTCTATCACGCGTACAGCAGAGATTTTTACAGCTCGTATGTCTCACCGACGGACCAGGCTGCCTTCGACTACGTTTCCAGCGAAATCCAACAGCGTGCAGGAGACTACGGGTTTTGGGTTTCCATGGCAGTCGTTATAACCTGGGAAAATGTTTCTCCATACCCTGGCTACTACACTTCGAATGAAGTGAGTAGAAACTGAGTTGAATGTGCCCGCGTTTGTATGGGTCTTGAAAGAATTTTTACATTCAACCGTTTCAAATAACCGGGGGCGGGAAGATGGCAGAAGTGGTTACACGCTGGACAGGCACGCTGACGGTCACGGAACGGGTTCAACTCCCGTAGGAGCCCCTAAGGTCGACTCAGCCTTACTTGAGAGAGGGTAGTTATAACATCAAAATTATTGAGCAGCGATCGCTGCGAAGAAAAGCGCGGGTTTAGACGTTTGGCTGGCAACCTACTCTAGCTTAGTGATGTAGCCTATGCCATCCGTGTCGCCGTATGCCTAAGAGACCGGAGATCAGCGCAGGTCCCAAGGCTCGAATCCGAGCATGGGAAAACTTTACGGCACTTTAAATAACTGCTAATATTTCGAGATAATAGGCCTACATTGGAAACCGATTCATATCGCTGCATAATGAAGAGTTTCCAGACAGTCCAAATAGTTAAATTGAAATTGTTACTAAATATAGGCCTACGCTGTAGAAACCGTTCTTAAATTTGGCTTATTTATGACTGTCAGCAATAATATTCGGAATAATAAGACTTTTTGGTCATGGCTTCAATCTTCATTTCAGAAAGCTACATTTCAGATGATCTTAGCATATGACTATCGATATGATAAGACCTACGTTATGTTCAACTACAAAGAATTCAATTGGTATTACTGGCGAAACAGCGTTCAAGGATATCAGGCGAACACTGGGTTTTACAAGAATCTATTCACATCTTTTTCATCGATATCATATCAGCTGCCGAATATCATTGGAGAAGGAGGTATTAATGATAGCGGAGGAGGAGGATATTTCTAATTTAATGGCACTCTGTAATATTTGGAATGTGTGCGAAATTTGCCTGACAACGAGACAGTATAGCCTACCTTCCTATCATTATTATTTTGTTTGTTTGTCTGAAGAATAACATCAATTTAATAATAACAGTAGTAAATAACGATGCTGAGATTTGCTTGTTATCATACTTTTAATCTTCGATTTCTTCCACAGATTGCATTCCTATTGCTGTATATTTCATTTATTGATGCGTTTTCCGAATCTCGTTGCCACGCAATCGATGTCATATTCACGCTGCTTTTTCTTCAGGCACTACTTGTCGTTGGATCCTACCCGTGTCCTCTGGACTCTCGTACCAACTCTCCCCAGATTTCAAATGTCGCCAGTGGTACTGGTCTCAGTTGAACAATCCCTCCACTAATTGGATAATCAACAATCGTTGGTGGGCTCTTCCAAGCTGTCCGTGCTCAGTCTGGCAAGCTCTTTGGGATCCGCGTTTCATATTTGACTATTCAACTGGTTGTGCCACGGCCATGTATTCGCCCTACGGCACGTACACTCAGGTATGTGTTATTATACCGTATGCGATACAAATAATGAGTTAATTGCACAACTTAAAGCAATCTGTCGCCATATTCTCTGCCATTGACATCTGCCAGGGGCGGAGCTAGGGTGTCCGGCGCCCGGGGACAAAACATACTGATGGCGCCCCCTCAACTTGACGAAAATCATAAAAAGCAAATAAAGGGCGCCGTTCTGCCCATTTTGGCACCCCTTCATTCTTCATTCAACTTCGCGAATACCCTGACAAGAAAAAGAAGGTCATCACCCGTAGCGGAACATCCTACATTAAACCAATTTTGGCGCCCCTCCACCTCGGCGCCCGGGGACATCTGTACCCCCTGCACCCCCTAGATCCGCCTCTGACATCTGCGAGAAGCAGTGACAAAAGCAAGGCATGACAATCGTGTATCATGAATTTGGAAATAAGAGCGAAAGCTGATAGGATATTCATGAACTGACAGCCGCACTGCATTTAGGCTTGTAAGTTGTAAGGATAAAGAAGATTCGATTTTCATTTTGGTTAATTATATAACCAAGATAATGAAGTATTAATAAATGTCTGCTCCGTTACTGTCTGGACGATTTCACTCAAAAATATTTGGTTGTGATCATTAGAAATAGTGAACTTCAAGTGTAGGCATTTTCTTTCTTTCCTATTTTTTTTTAAAAATCCAGGCATGTATGTGCAAACCATAGACTAGAAATAATCGCCGAACGGTGCTAGGAAGGACAAAAATGTCACGGTCAAAATGTCATGATGACAAAATGTCGCGAACAAGATGTAATGGGGATAAAATGTAACCCTAAGCCTAACCCTAACTCTAACCCCAACTCCAACCCGTGAAGCCCAACATTTTGTCCACACCATTTTGTCCTCGGACATTTTGTCCTCGGACATTTTGTCCGGCCACGCGCCGAACGGTAGAATATGAATTTCGCTTTAATCAGACGAACTTTGTGTCACGTAATATAACTGGAAGATGGTTCTGGTGATGGATGTAACATCTCTTGCACTGGACTTTGTGTGTTTTAGAGGTGCTGCTATAATTTCTACGGTAACAGCATCTATTACAATTTTTTCTGGTGGAACTGGGGGTGGTGGTCACCGTGGTGGTGGTGGGGCTATGGATTCCTCGACACCAGCTGGACTTTTAATTCTGGATCGATGTTACAGTACAATCCGTATTACTATAACAATCTCTACCTTCAAAACGACTATCTGCCGAAAAGCTGGTGCTGTCGCGAATCAAACAATTGTAATCTTTTCTATCAAGTTCGTCCGAAAGACTATTGCTACAACTACTTCATGCCTTGGTTCGGTAGGACAGTCCGTTTGATAGACCTTTCAGTTAAATAGCTTCTGAGACAAATAACATATATAGCCTATCAATCAATCAATCAATCAATCAATCAACTTCTATAGCGCCACTATCATAATGCCCAGGGCATCAGCCGATGGCGCACCAAATACAAATAGCATTAGAGCCAGGTCAAGCCAGAAGATCAGTCCGAAACGGCGGGAGAGCAATCTAAGGAGGATAAGCCAAGTCAAACAGATGTGTTTCTATCAGTGGAAGTTGAATCCAATTTATCGACAGTTAGAATTCTGGCGACAAAGCTAATTCTATGCAATGTATACGATTGGTCGCATGCAGTGTTTTAAATGTAAATCTGCGTGCAACGTATATTGTGCTCCTAATTATTTAACAGCAGTATTGGGTCTACTGAATTACCACATTGAATGCATAGATTATACTATAGAGTCATCGTCTGAATGAAAGCAGCTGCCAGCCGTTCGCTCAACGTCTTTTCGTGTACTTACTTACTCACTCTCTTGCTCTCTTACTATTAGCATTGCTAAGGGCAATCAGAAGATAAGGAATCAGAATGCAGAATATACACTCTTACTATTAAGGGTCTTGGTCACGAGTCACGACCGCCGTCTTTTGGTGTACTTACTTACTTACTTACTCTCTTACTGTCTTACTATTAAATGGCCATCATGACCTCCGTCTTTCATGCGATATACCATGGTCGCATCATTATCATTCCTTCAACCGATTAAGGACCTGGTAAATTCATAATATTTCCAGCCGAGGCCACTTGATAAGCGAATGGAAGAGAAGCCATTATTAGCCTTTGGCCATGCAGGTTGCGTGGTCGTCGTTTCTTATATAATTATAATTAATCTATTTGGTATATTCCAATATATCAATGACAAGAATTCGAAGAAGATTACTCACGCTACAGCGTACTTGCACACGTAATAGAACAGTCTTTGGCCGTGCCTTCTCAGTGGCCGCATCAGACTGTAAAGTTCACTGCCTTCACCTTTATTTCTACTGGCAAATTCTCTCTAACAACTTTTTGATCCATACCTAAGACCATCTCTTTGCCCTTGCCTACCCACAATCGGCTCTGTTTCTAATGTCCGACCTTAAGTCCCCTGTTTTGATTTGCCTCTTAGTGGTCAAAATTTAGTGGGTCATCGACAGGTGTTCCGGTGCGATATGACGTCCCCCTATAGATGCTGAGAAGTGGATTAGAATTAATTGAATTCGACGAAACCCTATACTACTACCCTATATAGCTACTGCTGTGCTGCTTTCCAAGCAGTGGCGGCTCCACCGGGGGAGCCAGGGGGCCCGTGCCCCCTATTTAGGGTCTCCCCCCTGTGCCCCCCAGTTGGGACCCTATACTTAATGCTACATACATTAAACAACAAATGGTTGGCCCCCATGATTAGAAGTTGCCACCCCAACGGCCCCCCCCACTTGCCAAGTCCTAGAACCGCCACTGTCCAAAGGCGCTATAGAAATCCGCGAGATTTTACTTTACTTACTTACTATAGCGTTTACGATGTATTGAGCAATGGTTTTCTTGTTAGGTTTCATGTTTGGCGAGCCGCACATAACAACTGTCGACGGAGCGAATTACACGTTCAACGGTTGGGGAGAATACTGGTTGATGAAAGCCGAAGACACCTGCCTCATACAGGGCAGAACCGATCGCGCATTCAAAGCAGACGGAAGCGATGTAAACGCCACCGTATTTGTGGCGTTTGCTGCAAAGAGCTTTGCTACATCAACAGTGAATAACGTTACAACAACGACGATTTCCGACCGCGTCTACTTCGGTCTTAACGACGATAAAACCGGTCGGTCGTTTTCTCCCCATTTATTCTATATACATTAACACTGACTCTGGTAGTCAGCACTCCGTTAATAACGCAAGAAGAACAAGCATAAATAACTGTTATATTTCGACACAATACGTTCAATATATTTAATTTGGTTATACTATTTTGTTTGATATATATTATACATTTATGACAAGTAACCTATCTTTATACTTTTTCATGAAAAAATAGTGTTTTCTAGGGGCGTAGCGACGGGTGATTATCGGTATACACCCGCCCCAAAAAATCAGACTATCTTAAAATTTTATTGTGTTTTTTACGATTTTTAAAGTTTTTACAGATTTATACCGATAATCACATTATACCCCAAATCAAATTCCTGGCTACGCCACTGGTGCTTTCTCCTCTAAGTCCTAATGCAAACTGTAATGGGCGTACATTTTACAATATTATCTTTTTGCTGGCAAATTTATGTGAATTTCAATGCATTGCTACTCAATAACAGTAATTGTCTTGAGCTTTGCTAACAGGACCTATATTTCATGTCATAAACTTTTGACAGACATGATCATTTTGATCAACGATCAGCAAGATCTTACATCGTGGTTTAAAACCGCTGCAGATGGAAGTTCCAATGTGGACTTCCGTGATGTCGTCTTCAGCAAGAGAAACACGACTATTGAAGCTAAATTCTCAAGCGGTAAACATATGAACGATTTTGAAAACCTATTTTTTTAAAACCCGCGGATCACGCGCTAGTAGAATTCAAACTGAACGCCTTGACCGGATATACATTGCACACGCCGAATACACTTATTACAATTGATAGATAAGACATTTTAATTATGGACACTGATCTACTTGTCAGTTGCAAATTATTTCACTGATATGAGAAATTATTATTTCACTGATATATATATAAATATTAGCTGTTAACATGAAAAATGACTGGAGAGAGTGGCTAAAGAAGATTTATTGCAAAAGCAAATTATTACATAGAAAATGAAAATACACAAAGAGAGAGAATAACATATTTGGATACCTGTCGATCTTTCCTACACCTCGAGAGACAGTTAAACACAATTTCTTTATGATGTCTGATGATGATAAGTCCCTCGAGAATGAAGTATAGGGCATTGAAAAAACAATATATATATATATATATATATATATATATATAATCGCCGCTTATATATATATTAAAGGATTGCGTTTGGAGTTAACTCTCGTCTGGTTTGAGGTATGAGAACGACCGTCGGAAGGGAATTACGCTGAAGCGTTGGTTGTAATGTGAAGATATTGATCTATCTATGCACGGCATTTATTTCTACGCCATTTTATGCAGGAATAGCCCTCCAAGTGAAATACGGATATAGATCTCTACTCATCTCCACAGTAGTTCCTCAACAGCTTCAAGGCACCAAGCCTTTCAAGGGTCTGTTGGGCAACATTGACGGTCAACCAGATAACGATTTTTTCAACGCCAACGGAACAACGATCGCAAGCAGTTCCTCGGAAGAAGACATTTTCTACAAATTTGGACAGACTTGTACGAAAAAGAGAAGTTTCCTCTTAGACCTATTTATGCCGTCGCTCGCTTGCCATAATCATTGAATTTACTATAATTTGGTTTTATTGACGACCCATAGATGTCCATGGGTCAATTTTTTAGAAACCAATCCAACCCAACCCATCACATCTCCAACCCAACCAACCCATGCCGATAATAAGTTTACTTGACCCAAATCACTGTAATAGATTACAGTTTCTTAAACCACGACTTATTTTCTGACCCAACCCAACCCACCATTCATATGGAAAAGTCTGACCCAAACCCAATTCAATTTAACTCAACCCATCCCATGGGTTAACCCAACCCATTACGTCTCTGTGACGACCTACTGGACGAAATTACTTATGAAGATACTTTTTCTGTTTAGACCGAGGCAGTTTTTTATATTAATTATGCATTTTGTAATTATGCTATGTTTTAAGGAACCAATCCAACAAAATATACATGAAAATCTTAGTCTAATGCATTGCTTCCAAAAACTTTTTCCAGCCACGGTACACTATCCAAGAACACACAGTCAGCGGCATACTGCAGCCGAAATGCACGCATTTCATTTTTAAATGATGCATTTGTAAAGGCCTACTAGTACTAGATCTATATATATTTTACTCTAGTCTAGTATACAGTATAATATTGACTATGCCGTTCTTTATAAGCATATATTTTCTTTGCAGTCTGTATCACTATTTCATGCTTAGCTTAATTGAAGAGATATAATTCAACTTATAATTAACAATTAATACAGCACTATAGTCTATTGTAAGGGCGCTTTTTGGGATAATAAATTATATAAAAATAATTAGCATAGAATATAATTAAAAAGGAGTTATACTAATAAAAAGGGGCGTCATCTTATGATCAGTTGTAGAGTTGAATTTGTAGTGCTGGTCCCTCTGGAGGCCGCCGAACTGATTTTTAGTTTAAAAGTGTAATAAAGTTTTTATATATATTTACAACTCGTTGTGTAGATGCGGAGTGTTCTTTGACTGTAAGCAGGGAAGGTGCTTACAACCATTACTATTTGTTACTATCCAAAAAATTTCACGGCACACTTCTACCGTTGCTGCGTCACAGTTGTGTGGGGCGGCACACAGTTTGGGAAGCACTGGTCTAGTGAGATATAGCCTAATCGCGCTTTTGCCGAACATGTAGCAATGGCTAGTCAATCAAGCTGAACGTTAACACGCAATGTAAATAATGCAAACAGTATGCGATGCTCCCATATATTCACTCCAAACCATTGTCTTTCATTTTAAAATAAATGCCATTTGGATTTTATGTTTTATTGTAGGGTTGATTCAAGATGCTACTGAAACGCTATTTTACTACAACACTTCTAAGAATGAGACTTTCGATTCATTTCGACATCCGGACTTTGTTCCTACTTTCGGAACAGCAGGCGCTGATCCGGCGCTGGTCTCCAGCGCAGAAAGTTACTGTACTTCAAATGGCGTTGTCGATCAATCGTGTCGCTACGATTACATTGTTTCAGGAGGAAATACGCAGCTTGCGGGAAATACTCTAAATGCTAGTTCTGATTATCAAGTGACCGTTCAAGATCTCAGTAGGTGGCATTAATATTCTGATTTGCTCAGTGGCGGTTTCAGGAATTCGTGGTGGGGGATGAAAAAATGTATAGAAAGTTGGTGGTGGGGAGGTGGAAAGTTAAAAAAATGAAAGAAAAAAGTTTATTCTTTGTGTTTTGTCCACTAAATGTTACAGTCTTGACATACTTACCAAAACTAACAAAAGATCCCTGTTGAATAATTATTTTACCATTTGTTTTTTTAAAATGGAGCGAGAAAATGGTGTTCGGCAAAGAAAACAAAAATGCCATAGCATTCTCGGAACAAATGGTTTGTGTTGGAAAAAGCTTGTGTAGTTGTCAATAGGGGACACTTTGAACACAAATTTTAGTTGAGTGGCAATTGACATTCTGCCAGGACTAAAACGAGTTTTAAATTTTTAAATCGTGTTCTATCTAAATTGTGTTCTAAACTGTGTTCTATCCGGACACAGTGTATATACAAAAAAGGTAAGGCATAAACTATATATGTATTGGCAGAAAGGTGGGAAAATATGTGCTGTACACGAGTGGAAATTTTGATAGAAATATATTTAGGAACTTTTAAGAAATCATAGTTTTCCTGCTGGGGTTTTTTTTCGTAGACACCCTGTATAGCAATACTCTGTAATGCTCTATCTAGTCTTTTTGATGATATTACTCAATTAAATGTGTAATCTCATCTTCCTATGTCAAGAAGAAACGTTAAATTTTCGAACAGTTATTATAAATGCCCACAAAAGTTTTGTTTGATTTTTAAATTGCTGAAATAGGCCTACTAAAGAATCTCTCTTATTTGGGCAGAAAGGTAACACTCCCGAGTCAACAACCAATTCCAATATTCAAAATCTGTGCCCCTATTTCAAATATAGATTCAGAGTTCTTCATATCCTCCATTCTGAACATGACCGATTCTGAATTTGACCGAAAGGAATAATCTAAAGCTATTTGAAGTGTTATCACTTCACACTTCACTCTAAAATCTCGTTTTTAGACCTTTACTGCATTACATTTAGTTTTTGACTTCATTAATGTTGTGCCAATGGGCGGCGCTGAACCTTATAAAGTTTTTTTCATTCCTTTATTGCATTTGTGGGTTTAATGTAATTTTTTAATATGATCCCACTGAACACAACAAGGACCCGGCTCAGACTACCCCTCCCCAAACAAAATCTCTACATATTTGCACGATTTGCTCGGGTGCCCCTGCCCGAGGCTGGGTTGGTATGGACCCGCGGACCCACCCCCTCAGCGCCGCCTCTGAAGGTGCCGTTGAAACCAACAAAATTATATTGCGAATGTTTCTCTCTTAATCGATAGTACACTGACTGTTTGAATTACGTAACTGTAATGCAGACCGATCTGAAGGTTAAAAGTGGACAGTTTTAAAAGAAACGTGAAATCTAAAGAACTCTTACGGCAGTGGTAACACTGGCTCCACAATATTCAAAATCTGTGCCCTATTTCAAATATAGATTCAGAGTTCTTCATATCCTCCATTATGAACATGACCGATTCTGAATTTGAGAAAGGCCTATTTGTGTTATCACTTCACACTTCCTCTAAAAGTTGACCTACCCATTTAGTCTTTTGGGACCCTGGTTTTTTGGTAAGGTGGGTTTAATTAATATCTTAATATGATCCCACTTAAACAACAAAATGGTTGGCCCCCAAAATGATTAGTCGATTTGCTCGGGTGTGCCCCCCAACGGCTGGGTTGGTATGGACCCGCGGACCACCCCCTCAGAGCCGCCACTGCTCCACAAAATTATATTGCGAATGTTTCTCTCTTAATCGATAGGAATAATTTAAATTCAATTTGCAGACCGATCTGTGGTCAAAAATAAGATGCACGGAATAATTTAATTAGTAGATGGGTAAGTAATGGGAACTTATGCCACTCTGCCTATTTCCTGTTAGAATATCTTATGTGTTTGCGTTACATTACAGGCAGATCAATAGTTAAAATCTACATCGAAAACACCTTGACTAACTGGACGGTTAATGTGAGCAATAGCGTTTACATATCAGTCAACAGCACTGACACTGACTCGTCTAATAGACTTTCCTTGGAGATGGCATCTAACGTAATTGGCACTCAGCTTGTTTCAGTCAACTCTTCTACTTGGAGGTTTACGTGGACTCCTCCCAACACAAACGAAGTCAATTTCACGTATGTATATTTTTCACGTATTGTATATTTGTGATTTAGTCTAAAACGAAATGGACGCGAACTATTTCATACAAGACGTTTTAATAATAATAATAATAATAATAATAATAATAATAATAATAATAATAATAATAATAATAATAATAATAATAACGATAATAATAACAATAATAATAAGATTTAAGGTGGTTTAGGAGGCTAAGTAAGCCTGTGTGAAAACCACTGTAGTAACTCTCTACATTCAATAACCTAGTTATTCGAGATAGCCTCTGAATCCGTTTACTGTTTCAACTAGCACTCCCACCTCATCCAAACTGTTCCGTTTGCCCACACATAATAATTATTGAGTTTTTACGGAATTTTCTTTATATTTCAATACGCGGTACAGCTTCAACGCAAATGATTCGTCGGGATCAATTGCTAGCCCGTTAACGCTAACAGTGAGACTGTGTGCATGCGAGCACAACGGAACATGTGACCATGAAATTCTTCAACCCGGCAACAATAGCACCGACATTTTCCAGATTGCGGCATGTGGATGTCCTGCAGAATTTTACGATGGCAAGGAACTTTCTCTTACAAAGATATTGGTTTCAGTCTAAATAGTAAAATAGTACACGCCTAATATAGATTTTTGATGGCGAGCACATACTGTACAGAGGTTTCTTTTGCACTCCTATTAGATTTCACCAACATTTGTTAATGATAGTTGGGGTTTGATTGGTTTAGTTAACTTTAATAGGGTCCGTCCTATATTGATGGGTAAAATGTGTTAGTTGCAAATCCCACTAAAAAGCAGTCGAAAAGCAATCTTTTCAAATGTGTTGATAATAATAATTTAATAGAAATAATAAGTATGCACTTCTATAGCACAAGTTCCAATACCCAAGGGTATCAATCGATGGTACTTCAAATCCGTCCGCAAAAGACCAGGTCATTTCAGTCAGGAATGTGCCCCCTCTTGCCCCAATGTGTGGGCGCCCATGCCTAACAATCATTGTTAATATGCTGAAAAGAACTCTACAGAACACTAGATTGTTGATTGCTCAATTTGCTCTTTGTTAATTGCCCAATTTGCTATTTGATTGCTCAATTTGCTCAACTGTGATTAACTGTGATTGTAGGACCCTTCTGCGAGAATTTCTTCAATGCCTGCCGAGCAGAACCGTGTGGACCGAAACGCAACTGTTCACTCACGTATCCTGGTTTTGTATGCGGTGATTGTTTGCCTGGGTTCCAGGTGGTAGATAACAAGTGTTCCGGTAAGTAAGAGAGCTTGTGCTGAATAAAATTTATTTTTCGTGCGTTTAGCTATTTGCATAGAATTTTCACCCAGCGGCGGTTCCAGGAGTTATTGGTGGGGGGTGGGGTGAAAAATGTATAGGAAGTTGGTGAGGGGGTACTGAAAAGTGAAGGAAAAAATAAAAGAGAGGAAAAGGTCACTGTTGGTGTTTTGTCCACTAAATATATTAATAAACCTTGCCAAAAAAGGTGGACAAGCAAAATAGAAGGTCATTCGCAGTATTTTTCACTAAATTCTTTGAAAACTCACCGGAAAATAAGTTACCAAGCAAAAAAGGTCATCCGAACCCCCGGTGGGGGGAAGGTGCATCCCCAGTCATCAACATGGTGAAACCGCTACTGTTGTCGCCCATAATTCGTGAGAAAAGCGAGTAATTTACTTTATGTTCAAATTGAACACATTTCAGACACTATTAAGACATAGACCTATAGAACATAATGTTTCAATCGAACAGAAGAGCTCGTATTAATTGTCGTTAAGACTTGAGCAGCTTACTGTGAAGTTGGGACTGTGCTTAGTCGAATAATTTTTAAGTATTCCATTAGAACGTTAGATGCTCTTTAATTCTTAGATATCAACGAATGTAACCAAACTACCACGAATTCGAGTGTCTGTGACCCTCTGACTGAAGTCTGCGAAAATACCGAAGGCGCATACAATTGCTCTTGCAAGGCAGGATTCGAAAAATCAGGATCACTTTGCCAAGGTATCGGCAATAGCCGCAATACTGTATAGAGTTCTTTTCAGCATATTGACAATGACTTAAGCAGGTCGTGGGGCGGGAAGTTAGCGGAGTGGTAACAACGTTGGGTGATGGAGCAGGAGGTCGCGGGTTCAAATCCCGTAGGAGCCAGCCCTAAAGGTCGACACAGCCATTTTCGTGGTGGCAAAATGAGGAGCAGTGGTAAAAATCCCTGCGATAAGTCAAACAGGTACGCTACGCGATACACTAGCCCCGTATCCGTGGCTTTGCACGCCAGACTGAGGGATATAGCAACGGAGATCAGGACCGCCCTATGAGCCTGAGCCCATTGTGTTAAAATATGTTTTGCCCCTCCTGGAAAAAATTATGTGGAGTAATCGTGACCATTGTATTTTGCCTCCTGGAAAAATTCATGTGGGCGCCCGTGCTATTAAGGGTAATTACCTGCGGCCAAGAAAGACCCGTTCTTTCTGAGATTATATTTTCAGAGCCGGTCTTTTTGACTAAATTCTGTGATCAATTTCTTCTAGTTAGTGAAGACTTTTAATGCTTGGATGTGCATCACAATTTTATATGTCAATATGTCAACTTATTTAGCGCTCATTTAAAGTCAGGCTTCGTTTCTTATTTTCCTAGATATTGACGAATGTGTCTTGCGACTCGACAACTGCACTCAACTGTGCAACGATACGTTCGGTGGCTTCGCGTGTGGATGCATCGACGGCTTCAGTCTTAGCGTGGATGGCGCGAGCTGCACAGGTCATTTGCTGCTTTTACTTGGAGTTTCGGAGAATAACTGGAAAAATATCCCTCACAAAACAGATATAACTCGCAAAATCGAGTGCAAATGATCCTTTGAACAGTTTGAACTTAAAGATTAATGAAATAAAATTATGCAGTCACTTGAAATTTTGCAATACCGCCAAAAGAATTATCGTAATCCGCGAACGTTGGTATAATGCTTTCAGGCGTAAAATTAAGTAAATAAGGAACCAATCAAGGCATTGACGGTTCCAATAACTCTTGGTGAGGTTGGGGGTGCAATGAATTTCTAGGAAGATCCCGCCAATTGTCAAAGGAATTAGGCATATTATATGTAAACGGTTTAGAAGAAATCTGTATATTTGCTTTATAAAGTATAATGTTCAGAATTGACAATGTATAAAAGCCATTTTAGTCTTGTTGTACAAAGTCATAGTGCAAAGTCGAGTTTTCTATTGCTGGAAGCGAATTTGTCAATGACATTGTCTATGAATATATCCATAATTTTATTGATATACATCAAGGCTAATCCGTTTAGAGTTTAGACGATCATTTTCCATTGAAGACGCATTTTGGTGGGCCGGTGGGGGGATGCATCCCCAGTCATCCCCAACGTGGAACTGCCCCTGAATCAAGGCAATAATAGATGGTCCATTTAATGAGGTTAAATAAGATTGGGTTTTACATTACCAAGAAAATCAATTTTGTTTTGCTGCAAATTACTAGGAACGAATACGGAAAACTGTACCTGTCACTACTGCACTCCGGCGATGCCTTGCTGGTGCAGTCGCGGCTATGAAAACGTCAGCAATACCTGTGTCGGTAAGGCTTAACACTTAACAAAATCCATCAAAAACTGCCCGTGTCGACGTTTAAAGTTTCAACAGACGTACGTCAATCAAGATTAACGGTTGATTTCAAATTCAGTAAAATTGTAATCGTGATCACTTGTGCTATCATATCTATTTGGCAAATTGGCATGTATCTTTTTTCGTTTCAATATTTAGTCAAGCTGGCGGGCGCAGTAAATTTGCATATATATATATATATATATATATATATATATATAATGAATTTTGTGCCTTCTACTATACAAAACTTGTCATCACTCGATACGTTCAAGAAGCACCTGAAGGCATGGTTTTTCCAGACCAGCTATATGTTTCAAGTTAATAACTAACATTTTAATGTGTTCACGCAGTCCGCTATCGGATAAGTTACCACATAAATCTTAACTTTTAATAATAATAATAATAATAATAATAATAATAATAATAATAATAATAATAATAATAATAATTTCTTTTCCCCTAGGACTGTCTAAGATATCTTGCATTCTTTTATTTGAGTTGCATTCTTCCTTAGATATCGACGAGTGTACAACAATTACGGGTTCGTGCGGTGCAAATGCAACATGTACCAACATACCAGGAGACTATCACTGCTCTTGTTCATCCGGTTATACGCTACGCGAAGATCGATTCTGCGATCGTTAGTATTCGTTTATATTTCATGGCTTCTATACTAAACACGGCCAAGGTTGCCAAGACGTGTCTGTGAGTTGCGTCGTGTATTTCATAAGTTCATAAGTTGAGCGGTCAGTTTGTCAACTTGCTTGATGGGCGATAGTGCGCGGTGGAGCAGTGGTTAGCGCACTGGTCTGCCAATCTTGAGGTCCGTGGTTCAACTCCCGGCCGCGGCAGAAACTGTTCGGTTGTTTCTGTCCCAAGCGTCCCCAGTCGACTCAGCTGTGAATGAGTACAGCGGGTGGAAGGAAAGGCGGCGACGGAAGGCTGGCAATTCGCCCTCATTCAGCCGTTGCTATGTAAAACCGAAGGCGCTTACCATTCGGTTCTCCGTACGGGCGCTGAGCCTATGGGCAATTGGGTCTTTCAGGTAGTAAACATTATGATCCACCAAGCTGTATGCGAAAATAACGCCAAAACAGGTTTGCGCGAGCAAAATTAGAAAAGGGATGCTTGTGAGAAAGAAATCATTATTCTCTTAATAAATGATTAGTGGAGCATATAAGCCTACAAAGCCCCATTCCACGCAGACGAAGATATAGCAAATAGTCAGAAATGGTTAATTCTTGTCAAAAAATTATGAATGCACATTTTGGTTTCCATTCGTCTATCATTGGAAAATGTTATTTATTCCTATCGAAATAGAATTATAGCATTGCACATGTCAGCGAACGACTATGTGGATGGCCTAGGGTCGCCCCGTTTTGTCTTCTGGCAACCAATATTTTAGACTATGTCCACTATACGAACCATAGCCATCAACTGTAACGGCTATTTAGAGGCTGTCCATTAATTGCGTCAGTAAATTAGGGGGGAGGGTTTGAAAAAGTTTGACAGTTGTTGATAGGGGAAGGGGGTCAAGAGAAGTTGACGTCAATCCGTCAACAATTTCACTCTTTTTTACCAATGTTAAAAATAGGAAATTTCATGGAATACTATTTATTACAGCGGAAAAAAGTCTGACAAGCAAAAATGGTCATCACCACCACATTATGACACTTGATGAACAAAAGAAAAGGAAAAAGGGCACCACCGCAAAATAATAAACTTCTAAACTTTTTAGAGTGACCCGTCACTGAACTTAAGAAGGGGTCAAAAGCTTTTGACATAATTATAGGGGGTCACTGAAAGTTGACAGTTATTGACAAGAGAAAGGGGTCAAAAATTGTTCAAATTTTGTTCACTTAATTAATGGACATCCCCTTATCATCTAACTACAGTAGGTATGCATTTGAAGCAAAGTGGATTCGTCTTAACAATCGGCATTTTATCGATTCGATGATTTTTGACAGCTTGTGATTCTGGCTGGTGGGGCGTCAACTGTTCGAAAATCTGCCAGTGCAGCGCAGCGAATTGCACCAATGCTGGAGGATGTCTGCACTGCGCGAACTCTGGCTTCACCGGTCCCGATTGCGACACGGACGTAGACGAATGCGTCTCTGGAACTAGCTGTCCGGCTAACAGTCAGTGCAACAATACCTTCGGATCGTTCCAGTGCATCTGTAACGACTGGTACGAAGCAGTCGCAGACACATGTCGGCGTAAGCAAAGTTATTTTTTCATTCTTCGGTTCTGCTCGTCTCTCTAATTTTCAACTCGTCCATGGTGGGCGCCCACAGAAATTTTTCCAGGAGGCGCAGAACACATTTTAACGCAGCAATGGTGACGGTTAATATTCAAGCGAGGTTTTCAAATTTCACTGTGAAATATTGGTATTTGCATTTTCCAGGAGGGACAAGTGCCCCCCTCTTGCCCTAATGGGCGGGCGCCCATGAACTCGTTCGAACACGAGCAATTCGGAATCGAATCGTAGACAAATGGTCGAATAGAATTTTTTGATGAAATGATCAGAGAAATAATGAATTCATGCTAGTAGGCCTACTGAGATTTTCCGTACATGAAATATATATATATGATTTCACTGTATTAGGGACTATAATAAAGGCATGTTTCCCTTACAACATGTATGCAAGCTTAATATATAGAGCCTAATCTAATCGCTGAATTTCTTCAGTGAATTCAATTCATGTTTTTGAATTTATTTAATTTATGAATTCAATTTATGTTTTTGCTTCAACCATTATAGACTAGGCTTTCCAAAAATTGGCAGCAGTTGGTGCATTGGGCAGACGTCTTAATTAAATATACCCAGCAATAATTAATACAAGTACAATGTCATCTTCATGTCAATGGCATACACTGATGATGATGATGAAATAATTTCAGTGTTGGATGCCTGTGTTTACGATCATAACAACGAACGAATGGTTCAGAGCGAAGGCATCACGAGATGTCTGAATTCAGGATATTGTGTCAACGGCAATGTCACCGCTGGGAACTATGGCTGTGTATGTGCAGCTGGATTCACAGGAACTCGATGCGAATCGGGTAAATTATTTATTAATATTAACCAGACAGTTAGGCCTATCTGAAGAAAAATCGCCATTTATTGCATATTTTCAGTGCTGCGATATCAATAAATTCGAATAAAGTTCATTGTCGACGATTTCTTTATTAGAAAATAACAGCTTAGAGCAACGCACAGAAGCTGTTTTACCTCAAAGACAGTCATCATCCTCAATACCTGTTTTAGGAACCATTCTTGTGTTTAAGCGATGTTCTGGTTTCAATTCTGGCCAAACTTGGTCATCTGGTTAGCCTATTCATTGCATCTTTGCGAATTTTCATTAAGCGTTTAGGTGAATTTTGGTTCTTTACTTGATTATACACACTGTATAAAAATTTTCTGTTTTAAATATTGAGCTGCGTCTTCTATAAACTATAGGCCTAGCTCTCCGAGTTGTCATGCACAGAAATTATAGTGGGCTACACCATTAGTTGGTGAGATGATTGAGTTTGTACGTAGAAGATAGGAAATGTCAGTTCACCTGATTTGGTGCTCCACACAATCATCAAAACCAGCGAAATTTTTGCAGAATATCAGCATGTGTTCGTCACATATTAGTTGACTAAACTACTTTATTAATCTGTTTGCCCGAATAAATTAAATAGGCCTAATATGCGAACATAAATCACAATTCATGGTTCTCACACAGGGCAGACACTACTGAACTACTCTAAACCTTATTATTATTATTATTATTATTATTATTATTATTATTATTATTATTATTATTATTATTATTATTATTATTATTATTATTATTATTATTATTATTATTATTATCATCATCATTAAATCCAGCGTTGGCATTCATTGATTTATTTCGGTTTTTATACTTTTGCTACTTTTACCAGCAAAACTAAGTCAACAACTGTTGCTGGATTTTATCTGTCAACAATGCAACTGCATTTGATTTATTTTGAACACGCATTATAAATTTCAGCTAAGGTATCATGTTTCTTTGAAACTATTTCTGAAATAAATAAGACGATGGTTATTTCTATGATTATCAATTTGAGGGGGTTGATATATTCTGGGGTCTTCTCCTTCCCCTTATGGCGAGCGATAACATCTTAGCTACATCATAATTAGGAGGTATTGCTCTCAGATTGGTGGGAGATGTTTGGGGTGTGTGTAAAAATATATCTGAATAAGACTTAAATCAATATGAATTTGTTTGAAAACATTTTTAAAAATTAATAAACTAAAGAGAATATGCTTAATGAAATTAACCAATTGCGTACTTGTTATAGATATCGACGAATGTCTAAGCTCTCCCTGCTTGTACGATGGGATGTGCATAGATCAGGTGGATGGCTACAGTTGCAACTGCACAGAAAATCATTATGGAAGTCGTTGTCAATACAGTAAGTGCTGTTTTGATCTACAGTGTAGTTTATGTGTCTACATTCTAAAGTGTACCGTGGGAGATCTAGAATTAGAGAATTTAGAAATAATTGTAACCCAATATATTATAATTTTTATGCTATACTGTATGATTGTGGGTTATGGTTATGGTTATGGTACAATTTTCGCTATTTTAACTATAAGGAGACCTAGGTCTACATATGACGAATTTTTACTAAATACTCTTACTTTAAAGACGCTAAGCTTAATCACTAAATTTATGGGTATTGAATAGTGAAAACGACTAGTGCAAAGCTTTGCTAACAACGAGTAAGAGTTATTTAATTCAATTGTATAATCTACTTAAATGCTTCGAAGAATGAAATACGCATACATGTAGATTCACTTATGCAGACACTAATGGAATATAGGCAACATCAAGGGCAGCTGGCAATTTTGTTTCACAAATTGTGGCTAAATGCAATCAGAAGAAAAGGAATCAGGACGCAGAATATACTTTGAGGCAATCATAAAAAAGAATCAGAAGATGGCAGAGTGGGTTACGTGCTGGAGCGTCAGGCTGACGGAGCGGGTTCAAGCCCCGTTAGTCTCCCTAGTGGCTTTCACACAGGCAGTAATGCCTCCTAAGCCACTTTAAATCATGCTGAGTAAGTTTCAGTTTTAATCGAATTTTGCAGAATAAAACAATAAAGAGTTTTGGACTCAAAACTTAATATCAGATAATGTGAGAAGTTCCAAGGTATAGGCTAGATGTTGTTGCTTATATGTACAATTTTTTTTCTTAACAGACGTGACGATAACACTAGTGGTGCAAGTCGACACTACAGGTATGTACATTCGATAAATATCGTATTAAACAACATCCAGGCATCTTGTGATCGCCGATAACAAACTGACAAGCGTTATTCTAACATGCAAATGGCTAGAGACAACAAGACTAGCTTCTGCAAAGCATCGTCCTCACTAGATCGCATATTTATCATCGTAAGCTATGATATTTGCTAGAGCACAATCCTTAGCCACAAATAAGCAAAACAATAAAGGGAATGGAATGTCCAAAGCTTTAAGAGCATTTCATTAATCAAAAAGCAGATCAGAATTCAACGACAACGACAAAACGCCAAACACACAAATAACAATTTCATCAAAAACCATATTTTCACCATCAAAAACAAAGGCACATTGCCACCCGCAGACATTTTTATCTCACCGTACACCATAAAACACTCGTAAGCTGCAACAATCATCATCAGCAGCATCATTACCATCATCATCATCATCCGGCCCTGGATGATGACATATATTGACTGGCTCATGCATGCACGAAGTCCAGTTTTGTGCGACTCGATGTGTTTCAGGTAGGCCTACTGTCGAAAAGATCCATTCTGTGATGTTATTCATCCAGGTCGCTCTTGGTCTTCCTCTGCTTCTTTGTCCTTCTGTGATCCCCAGCATTACGGACTTTTCTATGGCGATTCCCTGTCGTGCCTCGAGCTGCAACAATAACATTGCCAAATAAAACACTGTTCATTACTACCCGAGAGATAGATCACAAGTAAGTTGCATCCCAGCACATAAATATAGTTAGAGCCTGCTGGTGAACGAAAACACAAATAAACACATCATGAGCTCCAACAAGACATACGATGATCATCAGACTCCATATTTAAACCTAAAAGCTCGATTAATTATTAGCGAACAACGGGTGCGCCGAAAAGGAGCATCCTCCGCGCGAGAGGGCATCTTTTGAAAAGTAGCTCGAAGGCAGACCAATCTATTAAAGGAATATGATGAAAGAGACTTTATTAGCGCAATAGCCAAGTAGAGGACGGATATTACTACAAAGAAATCTCGAAATAAGTGCAAAAAATGAATTTTAATTTGCATACAGAGACCTCTACACCAACAACAGCCTATTCAACCGCCGAGACAACAATGTCAACGACAACAGTACAGTCCACAACGACCACATTTCCAGCAACAACGACATCACCACCGGCTTCAACAACTACGACTGAACCATTGACAACTACAACAGTTCAATCCACAACGATAACATCACCAGCAACAACGACAACTGCACCTGCTTCAACAACTACGACTGCCCCTCTAACAACGACGACAGTTCAACCCACAACGACCACATTATCAGTAACAACGACAACTGCAGTTGCTTCAACAGCTACCACTAAAGCATTAACAACGACGACAGTTCAACCCACAACGACCACATTACCAGCAACAAAGACAACTGCACCTGCTTCAACAACTACGACTTCTTCTCTGACAACGACGACAGTTCAACCCACAACGACCACATTATCAGCAACAACGACAACTGCAGCTGCTTCAACAGCTACAACCGAACCTTTGACAACGACGACAGTTCAACCCACAACGACCACATCACCAGCAACAACGACAACTGCACCTGCTTCAACAACTACAACCGAACCTTTGACAACGACGACAGTTCAACCCACAACGACCACATCACCAGCAACAACGACAACTGCACCTGCTTCAACAACTACGACTGCCCCTCTAACAACGACGACAGTTCAACCCACAACGACCACATTACCAGCAACAACGACAACTGCACCTGCTTCAACAACTACGACTGCCCCTCTGACAACGACGACAGTTCAACCCACAACGACCACATTACCAGAAACAACGACAACTGCAGCTGCTTCAACAACTACAACCGAACCTTTGACAACGACGACAGTTCATCCCACAACAACCACATTTCCAGCAACAACGACAACTGCACCTGCTTCAACAACTACAACTGCCCCTCTGACAACGACGACAGTTCAACCCACAACGACCACATTATCAGCAACAACGACAACTGCAGCTGCTTCAACAACTACAACCGAACCTTTGACAACGACGACAGTTCAACCCACAACGACCACATCACCAGCAACAACGACAACTGCATCTGCTTCAACAACTACAACCGAACCTTTGACAACGACGACAGTTCAACCCACAACGACCACATCACCAGCAACAACGACAACTGCACCTGTTTCAACAACTACGACTGCCCCTCTAACAACGACGACAGTTCAACCCACAACGACCACATTACCAGCAACAACGACAACTGCACCTGCTTCAACAACTACGACTGCCCCTCTGACAACGACGACAGTTCAACCCACAACGACCACATTATCAGCAACAACGACAACTGCAGTTGCTTCAACAGCTACCACTGAAGCATTAACAACGACGACAGTTCAACCCACAACAACCACATTGCCAGCAACAACGACAACTGCACCTGCTTCAACAACTACGACTGCCCCTCTGACAACGACGACAGTTCAACCCACAACGACCACATTATCAGCAACAACGACAACTGCAGCTGCCTCAACAACTACAACCGAACCTTTGACAACGACGACACTTCAACCCACAACGACCACATTATCAGCAACAACGACAACTGCAGCTGCTTCAACAACTACAACCGAACCTTTGACAACGACGACACTTCAACCCACAACGACCACATTATCAGCAACAACGACAACTGCAGTTGCTTCAACAGCTACCACTGAAGCATTAACAACGACGACAGTTCATCCCACTTCAACCACATTGCCAGCAACAACGACAACTGCACCTGCTTCAACAACTACGACCGCCCTTCTGACAACGACGACAGTTCAACCCACAACGACCACATTATCAGCAACAACGACAACTGCAGTTGCTTCAGAACAGCTACCACTGAAGCATTAACAACGACGACAGTTCAACTTCCCCTGACAACAACACAGTTTGCAACGAGCATTACCAGCAACAACGACAAGTGCACCTGCTTCAACAACTCAGACTGCCCCTCTGACAACGACGACAGTTCAACCCACAACGACCACATTATCAGCAACAACGACAACAGCAGCTGCCTCAACAACTACAACCGAACCTTTGACAACGACGACACTTCAACCCACAACGACCACATCACCAGCAACAACGACAACTGCACCTGCTTCAACAACTACGACCGCCCCTCTGACAACGACGACAGTTCAACCCACAACGACCACATTATCAGTAACAACGACAACTGCAGTTGCTTCAACAGCTACCACTAAAGCATTAACAACGACGACAGTTCAACCCACAACGACCACATTACCAGCAACAAAGACAACTGCACCTGCTTCAACAACTACGACTTCCCTCTGACAACGACGACAGTTCAACCCACAACGACCACATTATCAGCAACAACGACAACTGCAGTTGCTCAACAACTACCACTGAAGCTACAACGACGACAGAACCATTGACAACGACGACAGTTCTGCCCACAACGACCACATCACCAGCAACAACGACAACTGCACACAACGACCACATTATCAGCAACAACGACAACTGCAGCTGCCTCAACAACTACAACCGAACCTTTGACAACGACGACAGTTCAACCCACAACGACCACATCACCAGCAACAACGACAACTGCACCTGCTTCAACAACTACGACTGCCCCTCTGACAACGACGACAGTTCAACCCACAACGACCACATTATCAGCAACAACGACAACTGCAGCTGCTAAAACAACTACAACCGAACCTTTGACAACGACGACACTTCAACCCACAACGACCACATCACCAGCAACAACGACAACTGCACCTGCTTCAACAACTACGACCGCCCCTCTGACAACGACGACAGTTCAACCCACAACGACCACATTATCAGCAACAACGACAACTGCAGCTGCCTCAACAACTACAACCGAACCTTTGGCAGCGACGACAGTTCAACCCACAACGACCACATCACCAGCAACAACGACAACTGCACCTGTTTCAACAACTACGACCGCCCCTCTGACAACGACGACAGTTCAACCCACAACGACCACATTATCAGAAACAACGACAACTGCAGTTGCTTCAACAGCTACCACTGAAGCATTAACAACGACGACAGTTCAACCCACATCAACCACATTGCCAGCAACAACGACAACTGCACCTGCTTCAACAACTACGACTGCCCCTCTGACAACGACGACAGTTCAACCCGCAACGACCACATTATCAGCAACAACGACAACTGCAGCTGCCTCAACAACTACAACCGAACCTTTGACAACGACGACACTTCAACCCACAACGACCACATTATCAGCAACAACGACAACTGCAGCTGCTTCAACAACTACGACCTGCCCCTCTGACAACGACGACAGTTCAACCCACAACGACCACATTATCAGCAACAACGACAACTGCACCTGCTTCAACAACTACGACCGCCCCTCTGACAACGACGACAGTTCAACCCACAACGACCACATCACCAGCAACAACGACAACTGCACCTGCTTCAACAACTACGACTTCCCCTCTGACAACGACGACAGTTCAACCCACAACGACCACATTGCCAGCAACAACGACAACTGCAGCTGCTTCAACAACTACGACTGCCCCTCTGACAACGACGACAGTTCAACCCACAACGACCACATTATCAGCAACAACGACAACTGCAGTTGCTTCAACAGCTACCACTGAAGCATTAACAACATCGAAGTTCAACCGACGACAGTTCAACCTGCACCATCAACCACGACCGCCCTCTGACAACGACGACAGTTCAACCCACAACGACCACATTACCAGCCAAAGACAACTGCACCTCCTTCAACAACTACGACTGCCCCTCTGACAACGACGAGTTCGACAAGACCACATTATCAGCAACCGACAACGACCAACAACTTATCACAACGAAGACAGTTCGACAACATTATGCAACAAAGACAGTTGCTTCAACAGCTACGACTGAAGCATTAACAACGACGACAGTTCAACCCACAACAACCACATTGCCAGCAGCAACCACAAGTGCACCTGCTTCAACAACTACGACTGCCCCTCTGACAACGACGACAGTTCAACCCACAACAACATCATTGTCAGCAACAACGACAACTGCACCTGCTTCAACAACTACAACCGAACCTTTGACAACGACGACACTTCAACCCGCAACGACCACATCACCAGCAACAACGACAACTGCACCTGCTTCAACAACTACGACCGCCCCTCTGACAACGACGACAGTTCAACCCACAACGACCACATTATCAGCAACAACGACAACTGCAGCTGCTTCAACAACTACGACTGAAGCATTAACAACGACGACAGTTCAACCGACGTCGAGTTCATTACCAGCAACAACGACAACCACATTGCCAACACGACAACAACGACGACAGTTCATCCACAACAACCCATTGCTTCAACAACTACGACTGCCCCTCTGACAACGACGACAGTTCAACCCCAACGACCACATTACCAGCAACAACAACAACTGCATCTGCTTCAACAACTACGACTGCCCCTCTGACAACGACGACAGTTCAATCTACAACGACTATAGTACCAGAGACAAGGACAACTGCATCTGCGTCAGCAACTACGACTGAAGCACCAACAACGACGACAGTTCAACCCACAACGACCACGTTATCAGCAACAACGACAACTGCATCTGCTTCAACTACGACTGAGCCATTAACAACGACGACAGTTCAAACCACCACGGCTACATCACCAACAACAACGACAACTGCAGCGGCTTCATCAACTACGTCTATACCATTGACAACGACGACAGTGCATCCTGCAACGACCAATTTATCAAAAACTAGCACGACAACACCAGCATCAGGAAGTACCACAGCACCATTTACAACGACCACATTACCAGCTATAATGACGACTTTGCAGACTACAACTTTAATGTTACCAACAAGTACTTCTGCTGCGTCGACTGCCACAACTACGAAGACATCGCCGATAACGACGACAGTGGTGTCGGAAATGACTACATTGCCAACAGCTGGTGCTACAACTCTGGCTTCATCAATTATTGCGACGACACCGTTGGAAACGACAACTCTTCCTTCCCCGACCCCTGTGTCAACAACTACTACAATTCCTAATGCAGAAACAACGACGACACGGCTGATAATAACCACAACAAAGTCTACGACGATCACTATTCCAACAACTACGACAACGCCACTGCGAACGACGTCTGTTGTTGCCACCGGTTGGTGAAATATTCCGTTTACTTTATCATGTAATATTTACTGAGTAGAAATAATGGATGCGCTATACAAGTTCCACTTTGCCTAGCATGGATATCAATTCAGTAACAGTTGGTTCTCTGTAAGATAACATTGCTATCACTTATTTAAATAACTACTAATCAAAGCATTACTAAAATATTAGGCCCTATATATAACTCAACATTTTTCTCTTTATATGTATTTTAGGGCTGGCGACAATTAAAATTTTCTTGTTGATTTAATCTAAATTTTTTTAATCGATTAATTTCGATTAAAATAATTGCATATTCTTGCTGATCTCCTGCATTGTCTACTTTGCCGTCTGCAGTTAGCTTAAAAATAAAACAAAAGCGCTTGCTCATCTCTCCCCTTAAATGCTTAACTGCAGCATTGCTTTCATTACTCGCCATTGTTGTCTGAACGAAATAGAAATATAGTAAGCTAAGTAGGACTTTGTAGGTATTCGAGTAAATAAGTTTTTAAAATAATAAAATTTAATTGAAAAATTAATCAATTAAAGAAAAATTAATCGAATAAAAATTTTAACGATTAATCGATTAATTAATCGCTAATATCCGCAGCCCTAATGTATTTATGTTCAAAAAGTCCTATATATTCTTATATAAAGTAAACTGAGTTTTGCAGTAAATTATATCTAAGCCTTATTCTAAGGTATTCGAAGGTGGTGTGGAGTTTTTCCACACTTTGCAATCATCTCCTTGACTAATATTCTTCGTTCAAGGCATCTGAAATATGTATATACACTGTGCTGCAATTGAAGTGACACCATTTTAGATATCGATAGATAGATATCGATAAAACTTCAATAAATTTCATCCAAAATTCAACATCTATTCTAAACAAACTATGCAAATTTCAACCAAATCGATTTCAATTCTATCGAGAAATTCTTATAAAAATTGTCTTGCATTGCAATTTTTGGTTTGTCTCAGAATTTTTATTAAGATTCGATTCTCTACGTGCTTGCATGCGTAATGGTGGTGGTCATTTCGAGCAAAAACTATAAACCACTTAATGACGCGATTGCATTGGCGATTTTCCCATTGTGTAAACTTGCATTTCTCGGTTCAAATTATCTAAAATAAATATCTCGTGAACTGTATGACTGATTTTGTTGCAATTTGCTTGATTTGTGTAGAACGGATTACTGTATATTTAATGCGCATAAAATTTTATAAATTTTTGGTAAAATGTGTTGGGATAGCCTATATCCCCCTCCGTCCAAAACGGCGAAACTCGAGGAGAGATCTTTTACGCGGGGGAACCCCGTCCTATGAAATGCATTGCCAGATGAAGTGACCAAAGAGGTCTCTTTCGAACTGTTTGCAAACAAACTAACGACGCACTTATTTACTATCTCCTACTAGTGCCCCCTGTAAAGTGCTCTTGACTTTGGCCTTTGCTGTGCTTATTGCACTATATAAATTGTCATAATAAAAATAATAATAATTGATCTCCAAAATTGTACCACTTCAATTACATATATAAGACTAACTAATAAAGTATCTGTCGTATTCTAAACAGAAACAACGTCACTGACCAGTTCTGTACCGACGACAACGACAAGAGGACCTACAACTGCTTCCACAACAGCTACATCCACCGCAGCCACTGCGGTGCCTACAACGACAACAGTTCCGGCCACAACTACCACAACTCCTCCTTCTACCACTTCTACCGCTACCACTGCTATACCGACGACAAAGACAACGTTGACAACAGCTGCTTCCTCGACTGCAACAGCCTTGATAACCACATCAGTGCCTGCAACAACAACAATAGTCTCAAATCCAGCAACTACAACTCCACCACCTGGCATAACCACACCTGCACCTACATCTACGATAGCAGTTCCAAGCACAACAGTCACAATTCCTCCATCTGCCACAACCACTTCCACAGCGACAGCAACGTCAATGAACCCAACATCTGCTTCAACAACAACAACTACTACTACGTCTACCGCAACAACTTCTGTACTCACATCAACCATAACAGCTGCCGTAACTCCATCTACCATAACCACATCTGCACCTACAATAACAACAACAGTTCCAACAACAACTGCCGCAACTACTCTTTCCACAACGACCGTAGCTATGCCTTCAACTGTTTCCACAGCTGTTACATCCAAAATAACCACTTCTATACCTACAACAACGACAACAGTTCCAACAACAGCAACCACATCTCATCCATCTAGCATAACCACATCTGAACCTCCATCTACTTTAACAGTTCCAATCACAACTACCACAATTTCTCCTTCAACCACAACTACTTCTCTATCCACACCAACCACAATGGCTACCGCAACTCCTCCATCTACCATAACCACTTCAGCACCTTCAATAACAACAGCAACGTTTTCAACCACAACTGCACCAACTACCTCTTCAGCTGCATCTACAACTTCTACATCCAAACCAATTACTTCTATACCTACAACAGCAACAACAGTTCCATCTACGTTAACAGTTTCAACCGCAGCTGCCACAACTGCTCCTTCAACCACAACCACTTCTGTCACTTCTGTTCCAACAGCAACGACATCACTTCTAGCAACAGCAACCTCTGCACCTACCGTAACCACTCCAGCACCGCCAACTACGATAACAGTCGCAAACACGCCTGCGAAATTCCCATCTTCCACCACAGCCACTTCTGTACCTAAAACCGTTACAACAACACAAACTACGTCTGCTTCATCTGGGAGTACCGCCTCTGTTCCTGTGACACTGACGACTGTTCCGACAACAGGAATTACAGCTGCATCATCTACAGCACCCGCTTTTTCAAATGCAAGTTCTACAGCACAATCAGACATATTTACGATGACCTTAACTAACCCATATACGTCCAGAACACCTACAAATACAGTTACGACTGCAACAAATTCAAGCACTAGTTCCACAACACAAACAACTACATCTACATCGGCCACTAATTCAAGTGCTAGTTCCATAACACCAACAGGCACGTCTACTTCGGTCATTACTTCAAGAGCTAGTTCCATAGCACAAACAGGAACAACAACTTCAGCCACTACATCAAGAGCTAGTTCCATAACACCAACCAACACATCTACTTCGGCCTCTACTTCAAATACTAGTTCCATACCACCAACAGGCACATCGACTTTGGTCACTACTTCAAGAGCTAGTTCCATAACATCAACAGGCACATCTACTTCGGCCACTACTTCAAGAACTAGTTCCATAACATCAACAGGAACAACATCGACTTTGGTCACAACTTCAAAGAGCTATTTACCATAACATCAACAGGCACAACTACTTCAGCCACTACTTCAAGAACTAGTTCCATAACATCAACAGGAACAACACCTTCAGCCACAACTTCAAGAGTTAGTACCATAGCACCAACAGGCACATCTACTTCGGTCATTACTTCAAGAGCTAGTTCCAAAACACCAACAGACACAACTACTTCAGCCACTACTTCAAGAGCAAGTTCCATAGCACCAACAGGCACATCTACTTCGGTCACTACTTCAAGAGCTAGTTCCAAAACACCAACAGACACAACTACTTCAGCCACTACTTCAAGAGCAAGTTCCATAGCCCCAACAGGCACATCTACTTCGGTCACTACTTCAAGAGCTAGTTCCATAGCCCCAACAGGCACATCTACTTCGGCCACAACTTCAAGAGCTAGTTCCATAACACCAACAGGCACATCTACTTCGGCCACTACTTCAAGAGCTAGTTCCATAGCCCCAACAGGCACAACTACTTCAGCCACTACTTCAAGAGCCAGTTCCAAGACACCAACAGGCACATCTAGTTCGGTCTCTACTTCAAAGTCTAGTTCCATAACATCAACAGGCACAACTACTTCGGTCAATAGTTCAAGAGCTAGTTCCATAACACCAACAGGCACGTCTACTTCGGTCATTACTTCAAGAGCTAGTTCCATAGCACAAACAGGAACAACAACTTCAGCCACTATATCAAGAGCTAGTTCCATAACACCAACAGGCACATCTACTTCGGCTTCTACTTCAAATACTAGTTCCATACCACCAACAGGCACATCGACTTTGGTCACTACTTCAAATACTAGTTCCATACCATCAACAGGCACAACTACTTCAGCCACTACTTCAAGAACTAGTTCCATAACATCAACAGGAATAACACCTTCAGCCACAACTTCAAGAGCTAGTACCATAGCACCAACAGGCACATCTACTTCGGTCATTACTTCAAGAGCTAGTTCCATAACATCAACAGGCACATCTACTTCGGCCACTACTTCAAGAGGTAGTTCCATAGCACCAACAGGCACATCTACTTCGGTCACTACTTCAAGAGCTAGTTCCAAAACACCAACAGACACAACTACTTCAGCCACTACTTCAAGAGCAAGTTCCATAACACCAACAGGCACAACTACTTCAGCCACAACTTCAAGAGCTAGTTCCATAGCCCCAACAGGCACATCTACTTCGGTCACTACTTCAAGAGCTAGTTCCATAGCCCCAACAGGCACATCTACTTCGGCCACAACTTCAAGAGCTAGTTCCATAACACCAACAGGCACATCTCTGGCCACTACTTCAAGAGCTAGTTCCTACTTCAAAGAGCTAGTTCCATAGCCCCAACAGGCACATCTATTTCAGCCACTACTTCAAGAGCCAGTTCCAAGACACCAACAGGCACATCTAGTTCGGTCTCTACTTCAAAGTCTAGAAAGTCTAGTTCCATAACATCAACAGGCACAACTACTTCGGTCAATACTTCAAGAGCTAGTCCCATAACACCAACAGGCACATCTACTTCGGCCACTACTTCAAGAGCTAGTTCCATAACATCAACAGGCACATCTACTTCGGTCACTACTTCAAGAGCTAGTTCCATAACATCAACAGGCACAACTACTTCGGTCACTACTTCAAGAGCCAGTTCCACGACACCAACAGGCACATCTAGTTCGGTCACTACTTCAAAGTCTAGTTCCATAACATCAACAGGCACAACTACTTCGGCCACTACTTCAAGAGCCAGTTCCACGACACCAACAGGCACATCTACTTCAGCCACTACTTCAAGAGCTAGTTCCATAGCACCAACAGGCTCATCTACTTCGATCTCTACTTCAAATACTAGTTTCATAACATCAACAGGCACAACTACTTCAGCCACTACTTCAAGAGGTAGATCCATAGCACGAACAGGCACATCTACTTCGGTCACTACTTCAAGAGCTATTACAACGGCATCAACGATCACAGCTGCTACTAGAACGACAACCACATCGCCTCCCGTTATTTATGGTCAGTTACGAAATTTCTTCTTTTATTTCTTCTTTTAGAAAATCTAGTGTGCTTACTTATTGTCATTGGGATATTATTTTTAAAAACCTCATTTACTGGGAACAAAGGATCACATTTTAGATATTCTATTAGTTAACTAAATTGGCTTTGTATCTTTAAATCCACAATTCTTCTTTTTATGATTTTCTTTTGTACTCTGTGATGCTATTTCCTTTGATAAATAGTTTCTGAGGCCTTGATGTGGTCTTGTGCGAATAAATTTGGAACACCGTTTATGGATACCTCTGCGTTTTAAAATGTTTGTCTTCCAGGGGGATAACCATCGTTATAAGCAGCAGCATCATTCATACATAGGCGTAGCAGCCATATGGACAACCTGGCCAAATGCCAAGGGCCCCGACCTGCAAAGGGCCCCCGACCCGAGCCAAAAATAAATTAAGTTATCAGATCGAAAGACCGACAAGCAAAAAAGGTCGTCAACTCGCAAACTTGTCAGATCGTCTCTGGAAAGGGCCCCCTGCCCGTTTTTCGCCAAGGTCCCCCGAGCATATTGCTACGCCACTGCATTCATGCAATAGCCTAACATTATCACAAACAGGATAATCATCATAATTATTATTATTATTACCATCTTATGCATTTCTTGTATTTTCCAAGCATGTAGAATGTATCGCCAGTGGTTATATTAATACACAGTAGAACAGACAATTATTATTGGACCTTCAATCTTAGCCATTAGTAAAGGCTTCTTATTTCTGTTTGCTTGAGTTTCTTATGGTTTCGTAGAATCAAACTAAAATTTCATTTGCTTCTTTTCTCCTGTTCGTTTAAGGCCAAAATTAATTAATTACGGTGTGCTTTGCCAATTGTCACACCTCTTGAAAAAGAAACAGATTGCGTCATTGAAGGTAATTACTGTAATTCACTTGAGAGACAGTTAAGATTTGACCAGAAGATCACGCTTCGATTTGGAAGAGACCGTCGACTGATATCAAGCGTAGACCTATTACTAAAATGGCGCTATTAAAGTTTCATAGTTAATTATTAATTACTTAGGCCTAATAACCGCTAATTAGATTTTCATAAAATTTGTTTAGGTTACGTTCACTCAAACAGAAATAATTGTTAAGATAGTTTTTTCGAGAACACTAGTGTTGGTACTCTTTGCCTAAATGTAGGGACTGTTTAAGAAAAATTTATCACTGCACTAAACTCAGAAAATGTGGACATCCGCGCTAAAAAAACAAGCAAAGAAGGTCGTCCGGAAAATGTATTACTGCACAAAGCACAGAAAATTGCATTTACCACTGCACATTTTCATTTTTTATCATTGCACATTTTGTGTATCACTGCACGTTAAAGCAGGCCCTGCCTAAGTGCTCTTAGTTTCGTGACGTTCGTCTCAATCTAATCTCGTTGCGTTTTTTTTATGAAGGCTGCCAGCTATGTCCGTATGGAGTAAAACAATCCGATACCGTACTTTATGGATCTGACGACGGCTATTGGCAGTATTATCTACCGCAGAAAATAAAGTTCGGAGACAAAACTTACAACGACATATTTGTAAGTACTTACATCAGCTGAGATATCACTGTACAGTATATTCGACGCTGGAAAAATTGGGTTCAATAGGACACGGACCAAACCGCTCTGTTAAGACTCTGTATTAACTCCCTGAAAGTCTTCGCTTGTGCGACCGATCTTTAGTAGTGTGGCTAAATATTAACTCGAACGCATTGATAGTGTTGCTGCTCTGATTTGTAAATTAGTGCTTTATTAGACCACGAGAATAGGCGCTCAGGTTCACCCGAGTTTCACCTGAATTCGGCGACGGCCAGGCTCTTTGAAATTAGTTCAGTTGGGCACCGCCAGGAAAGCCTCAGGTAGGCACTGTCAGACGTGGACATGGGTCTTTTTTTAAAACCCAAGCCACCCCATGATGATTCGGGTCCAACCCAACCTGACACACGAAAACAATAGGGCTACTTGACCCAACCTACCCACCGTAATAAACATTATAATTTTTCTTAGACCAGTTATTGACCGTAGAAAATTAATCATTAAAATAGGTTGTGCGGCCAACTCAACCCAAATCACCAAAACAAGGAAATTTCTGACCCAACCCAATCTAACCCAAGGCTGGGCCCAACCCATGTCCATGTCTGGGCGCTGTAGTTAAGTCATTACACCAAAGAAATACTCTACTTTTGATTAATTACATGCGTTACGTTGTAGGTAAATGTCAACGGGTTCGTCACGTTTGACCAAGGTTACGTCTCTTGGAAGCCAGTTGCATTCCCATTTTACAACTACTATAACATATATTATAGCTACGGGTCAGTGTACAACTATTACTTTTACAACTTGCCGCTGCTTGCAATATTTTGGGCTGACGTCGACATACGCACTGGTCCCGGAAAGATCTTCTATCACAGCTACAGCCGAAATTATTACAGTTCATACGTTCCGACGGCGAACCAGGCGGTCTTCGATTATGTTACGACGCACATCCAATCGTATGCTGGAGACTACGGATTTTGGCCTTCCATGGCGATTGTTATCACGTGGGAAAATGTCTCACCCTATCCTGTCGAACTTAATTTGGAAGAAGTAGGCACACGAACCTTGTTCATCTCGCTTGATTTTCAGGACCAATAATTGCTTTGTCTGATTTTAAATCGTTATTATAAATCGTGCAATAGTAATAGGCCTAATATTAATATTTTCTAACTTGTATTCATACGAGGATGAGGATATATATATATATATTAATATTATATAATATTTATTTATAATTTATTTATTTATTGATGTAGACTAACACAAGACCTAGTAAAGTGAAATGACTTCGTGTCTAACTTTTTGCCGCCATGCAGGCAAAAAATGAAGATCAGAGGCGTAACTAGGCCGGGCAGAGGGAGGGGGCGCCAAAATCGGGTTTTGGGTTAGTCTAAAAAAAGAAACAAACAGAGAAAGGTAAATACGTCATAATCACTCATCTCGTAGTCAAACGAATAAGTGACGATCTTTTTTGCTCGTCATGATCTTTCTGAAGCTGTAGGGGGTGTCTTCAGTATGTTTTGACCTCGGGCGCCGGATACCCTCTCTTAGCCTCTGGTGGCGATGAACGTATATATGGTACTTTGTCAGTTTATTGCTTTTTTATTATTGTGCTTGCTTACAAGCGGCAGATGGCGCAACTCTGGTGTTGCTTATTTTAGAAAGCTACATTCCAAATGATCCTGGCTTCAGATTACCGATATTATCAGACGTACGCAATATTCAATTACAGAGACTTTAATTGGCTTACTTCGCGCAGTAATGGTGAAGGTTACCAGTGGAGCGTAAATAATTATAAAAATTTGTTCACCTCTGGCTTACCGTCTGCCTACCAACTGCCTAAAATCATAGGAGAAAGAGGTATTTATTTATTATATACTTAAGTCATATCGATAATCAGATATCAGATTGCTGAAGCGGAAATGTATAATTCGTAGTTTACTCCATTAGCATGACCAAGAGACGGTCAGGAGCAGGAAGATCCGAGATAGTAAGTAGGTAAGTAAGTAAGTAAGTAAAATCTAGTAAATTGATATAGCGCTTTGGAAGTAGTACAGTAGTAGCTGCTTATTCTTATGCGCTTAATCTTTCTTGAAATAGCTATATAGGCAAGGTGGGTTGTCGGCCGGGCAAAGATCAGTGTATCCTAGAGGCGGCGGGTCTGGCTGTTATAGCTATGGAGGAAATGACTTTTGGAGCAGGAATAGTTGTGAGATATGTGCAAAGAAAACTTTATCAGAGGAGTTGGTTTACTGTCGACTCTGTACGCTATCCTATGGACTGCAGAATTGCTCAGAAGCTCAAAATATGGTCGTAAGATTATCCCCACAGACCCCGTTGGGTGAGTTCACCCAGATCTCTATAGCTAGAGAGTCAGACTAAGTTGACCTGTATAAACGATGGCGATCCATGGAAGCGAACCATATCTGGACCATTTGCGTAAAACAATAGGCCTATAACAAATGTTCAGAAGTCAATACGGCGAGTTTTCAAGAGATGACCAGATCGCACTGTTTGTCGCCTTTTAATTTCAAAATTCATTGTCATGTCATAGCAACGAACGTCATTTCTCACTGTCATTGCAAGGTCACGACGACAATTATATTCACACCATTTAGGTACCAGATTCCTAAATTGCGAACGCCTCGAGGTAGAAAAAGAAGCGCTGTACAAATTAAGCCATTAAATTGCGTTTGATTTCAGCGAATTTATCTGATTAGTCCAATTATAACACTATAGCGAAGAAACCCATATTAAATAAGCGGATTATGCGTCAAAGACTCTTTGTGGATTGATGCATAAATTCGAGCAATGCTGTTATACTTTTTAATAATGTGATTTAAAGCGGTTTAGGAGGCTAAGTAGGCCTGTGTGAAAGCCACTGTAGTAACTCTCCACATTCAATAACCTAGTTTTCCGAGATAGCTTTTAAATCCGTTTGCCGTTTCAATTGTCACTCCCATCTCGTCCAAACTGTTCCATTTGTCCACAACCCTTGCACTAAATTTTGTTTTTTTCTTGGACCCACCCTTTGCTTAAACAATTTAATAATAATAATAATAATAATAATAATAATAATAATAATAATAATAATGTGATTTACATGTAAAGTGATTTTATAAACACCTGTCCAGGTTCCGTCTGTAAGTGGACACTTCCAGTTTCTACCGGATTGTCCTATCAGCTGTCTCCCGAATTCAAGTGCAATCAATGGTATTGGTCACAGTCGAACAATCCATCTACGACCTGGGTGATCAACAATCGCTGGCGAGCGCTTCCCAGCTGTCCATGCTCGTTTTGGCAGGTTCTCTGGGACCCGCGTTTCGTTTTTGATTATTCGACCGGCTGCGCAACTGCCATTTCCAACAACTATGGAACATACACACAGGTAAATTTGGCGTCAGAGATCGTCGATATATTTCACTGCATTCTCTAAAGAAGAAGAAATCTGAAACGACTAATTTATATCATTGTTTAGCAGGGCCGCCGAGAGGGTGACAGGGGCAAATGCACAGGGTCTGGCGGCCTGTAGGGGGCCCGGCGCGACTTGTAGGGAGCCCGGGCTAGTGATGTATTACCTATGTTAATATCCTAAATCCCGAAAAAGGCTGCAAAGAAAAAAAGGTCATCAGCAGTTTTGTGCGCACAGAGGCCCGCGTCGGTGACTTAAAGTATGGATTTCGGACTAAGCGGGAAAACAAAAAATGACCTGATAAGCAAAAAATTAAACAGTTGTTAGGGGTCGTGACTGACCTTCTGCGCAGGAGCCCGGAATTTATCTCGGCGGGCCTGTTGTTTAGTCAGGACAGTTGACTACATCATAAATAATTCTGAACAGCAAATGTTTCACGGTCTTGTAGAGATGCTGCTACAGATTCTATGGTTATTACTATTACTACTACAACTACTTGTGGTGGACACCATACTGGTCGTGGGGTAGTGGATTCCTCGACACTAGCTTGAGTTTTAACTCCGGATCGATGCTTCAATACAATCCGTATTACTATTATAACCTCTACTACGAAAACGACTTTCTGCCTAAACGCTGGTGTTGCCTGGAATCAAACAACTGCGATCTTTACTATCGAGTTCGCCCTAATGATAATTGCTACAACTACTTCATGCCTGTTCTCGGTAGGACTCTTAAACATAAAATCTAGCAGCGATTTTAGCTAGGCATTGGTGTTTTTATTTTCGAAGCAACGATCAAACATTTGCCAGCTTTCTATTATAATTTGCAAACTCATGGTAAGATAACAATCGATGTCGTCGTATTGGTCGAAACAATTTCTCTGCGATAGAAAAATAATTAATTCATTCGTTAATTTGGTTTCGTTGAGTTAAACTAGACCTATCATTTAAAACAAACGATTTTCAGTGGCTTTGTTACGGATGCGTCTCTAAATAAACTTATTAACACACACAGGCAATCAACTTCTCTGTATCTCAATTCAGGCTTTATGTTTGGAGAACCGCACATCCAAACTGTTGACGGCGCCAACTACACGTTCAACGGTTGGGGCGAATATTGGCTGATGAAAGCCGAAGGCACGGCTTTCGTTCAAGGCAGAACTGACCGTGCAACGGACGTCGGGGGCGGTCTGGCCAACGCCACCGTTTTTGTGGCTTTCGCCGCCATAAGTTTTGTGTCTTCAACCGCCGGCGATGCTACTACAGTCAGCGTTTCAGACAGAGTATTTTTCGGGTTAAACGACGAGAAAACTGGTACGTCTCAGATTGATCGGCACTCACATGTATACCTATCACCTATCTCAGTCATCCTTTATGTATTATTTCGAACTACACTGACTCATTTTCTGTTCAAATGATCACACCTGGTTTTAAGGAACCTAGAAAGATATGTGTGTGTATATATATATACTGCATTGAAGTACGTCTTTGTATATGCAGTGCTTGGGCAGCTATTAGAAAATTTAGATAAAGATTTCAGCTTTAGAGTTGAGAACATGGACTGCACTGGACTCAGAAAATTTTTGAACATCAGCCCCAAAAAATTTATCACTCTACAAAGCACAGAAATTTGCATTTTACCACCGAACGTTTTCATTTTATCACTGCACGCCAGAGATGGGCACAATTAGACAAAAATCTAATCAATTAGAATTAGAATTAGTTGCTTCTAGCACCTAATTGATTAGCATTAGAATTAGTTCTACACTTTGTTCGATTAATTAGAATTAGCATTAGCTGCTGTCTAATCAATTAGAATTACAATTATATTGTCGATGTTCACGATACAGTTGACACACCACGCAAAACACAGTTTTAAAATACTAATTTAATATCTGCAGTAATTGCATGCAGCTGCAAATGGTTGGAATGGCTGGCTTTTCCAGTTGTCAACAGCAATCACACAAAACACTTAATCTATCAGCTGTAAGTTTTTCCTTGCTAATGATACCATGATCATCTCAGCGTTATACTATGAGCATGCGTTTCAACATTATTCTCAGGCTGCCTCGGATGGCTAATTGTCATGTAATTAAAAAATAATTAGAATTAGCAGGTAAATTCTAATTGATTAGATTTACGATTACCTGATACAATTTGCCAATTGATTACAATTAGAATTAGCTGGTCATCTAATCGATTAGCTAATCAATTACTTCCTAATTGATTAATTACCCATCTCTGCTGCACGCTAAAACAGACCCTGGTTGAGAAGACGTTTGCTTGTGCAGGTCAATGTTCTTTCAATAATAACGCTGCCGCAAGCATACCCTATAATTCATCGCTAAGTGGGAGCTGAGTCAAAACGTTGACTATTCGCTTCTCGCCAGCAAATACACGGTTACTGATTTTGTGATCAGCAAGAAAGGAAGCGGAGTGCAATCGCGTTGAGCGCGAAGAGTGGAGACCAAGGAGACACTCCACAGTCCACCTATGCAGTGTCAAGTGGATCGCCATTTACTGCTAACGACTTAATATTGTTTTTAACTAGGACCTGATCCGGTTTAATGCTACAGTGTACATAAGTGATATCAAAAGTTTTATAATAGCGACGCGGGGGTATATTGGCATATATACCCCACCCCAAAAATCAGACTACCTTAAAATATTTAATGTGTTTTTTAAGATTTTCAAAGATTTTAAAAATGTATACCGCAAATTACATTATACCCTCAAATCAAATTCCTGGCTACGCCCTTGGTCAAAACAATTATCATTTTGAAGTTAGTAGTGTAGGCCTAGTGTGATTAAATGCGGAACACAGCGCCTACAGCTGGTGTCAGTGTTCCAATTTTTTGAAATTTCTGGCCTCAATAATCAAGTAAAGAATTCAATATCACAGCACGTTCACAAATTTAGTAAACTGTGTTTTTACCTTTGTAGGGATGATTGTTCGAATAAACGATGACACTGATATGACGCCTTGGTTTACAAGTGCGGCAGATGGCGTTGCTAACTTTAGTTCCATTGGCGTTGTCTTCACCAAACGAAACTCAACGCTGGAAGCAAAATTTTCAAACGGTAGGCGGACGCACGGTTAGAAAGTTACTTGAATTGTGCACAAAAAAATTGGACAACGAAGAAACTAAAATTAAAATTATTGATTAGCGGATCAATATTGAATTGAGTCCTAATTCTTAAAGGATTCTTCTGTGCTAAGACGTAAATCACTGGCATAGGTTCGTGGTAGCATGTACTTCAGACCAGGGATATTTTTACACCCCCTAACATCTCCAACACCCCCCAATTTGAGGGCCATGGCATTTACCTTCATAAATTACTTTCAACACGAATGGCCGGCTTAAATCTTTATTGACATTATATATATATATATATATATATATATATATTCCATAGAAAACAAATGCGTGCTTTGTTGCTGTTGTTGTTTAGGGATATCCCTTCAAGTGCAATACGGCTATAAGTCACTCCAACTTTCGGCGACAGTTCCGAGCGACCTTCAGGGAAATCCGCTCTTCAAAGGTCTTATGGGAAACATTGACGGAGATCCAAATAACGATTTGCTCAACTCTAGCGGAACGACGCTTCCTCTAGGATCCTCAGAAGAGGAAATCTTCTACAAATTCGGCCAAACTTGTAAATAGATGATTTTTTTTCCATAGGTCTAATTTATTGTTGTGATGACAGCCGAGGTTTCTTCAGCTGTTATGAAAGGCCTGAGTAAAATCGAGCATCTCAAAGCAGACATACATTTCCGTGATGTTTAATTGCTTATAGCCTAGCTATGAAGCGTTTCTGAACCGGTATCCAACAATAATCTTTTTCTTCTTCTTCGGGTGCTCTGTCCAAAGACAGGTTCCATACTCCAGCGTAGCCACTCCTCTCTGTCTTGAGCTTTTATCTTCAGGGCTGAATACTTGTTTTTCTTCCGTAGTGTCAAACACTCACTCCAGCATCGATTTCCTTGGTCGGTCGCTCTTTCTGTGCTTTCCCATTCATCTTTCCTTCTAGTACTTCTCTTAGTAGGCATGATTCTTCTCTCAGAACATGGCCTATCCACTTCTTTTGTCTTGTACGAATAGCGTTTATTAATAATATCAATATTGTCGCTTACAAAATGTCACGCGCAAAACATTGCCAACAAAAAAAAACATTGCGCACAGAAAATATCGCGTGCCATAACATCGAGGTGAATCCGTCACAAAATGTGATAATTCATAGCCTAACATGTGCTAGAATGGTATTGTTTTACTGTACACTATATAGAAGATTGGCATCAATGGTCAGAGTTAGGGTTGTCAATTCTCAAAACATTACCAATTTGCGTTTAGTATTGCATTAGGGTTAGGGCTAGAGTTAGTCGAGAGCGTGGAACTGTCTGCCTCCATCTGTGCAACTCTCTCCATCTCTCAACACCTTCAAAGAGAAACTTGAAACCTGGCTATTCCGCAGCAGCTACTCGTGATTTCTTGTGTTTTTGTAATGTGTTTACGCTGTTCTTATAGGACGAGTTACCGTAATAATCAGTACGTTGTAATAAAAAAATAATAATAATAATAATAATAATAATAATAATACATTTAATGACGTCTGCATTATCGCTAAGCATACTGTATATCCAGAGCTCAGAATTTGCTGGGGTTGGGGATTCAGCCCCTTTCGAGAGTTTCCAAAATGGCAGACCCTCCGGCCCTCCAGAGAAATGCAAAATGACAAAAGTGTAAATTGTTTAAAACACCACGCTAAGTGCCAGTTCTGATTATGACCCCCGAGATTTCATTTTGAATTATTTTTCCACTATCTTTATCGAGCACTGTGTATATCTCCTATCAATATTGCCTACAAAGTCATTGAGCAGCAAAATTCTACATCTAGGGCTTGTCCAAAAGTCGGGCGATACGCTATTCTACTACAACACGGCAAAGAATGAAACTTTCGAGAGTTTCCAACATCCGGACTTTGTTCCTTCTTTCGGAACAGCAAGCGCTGATCCGGCGCTGGTATCCGACGCAGAAAGTTACTGTACTTCAAGTGGCGTTGTCGATCAATCGTGTCGCTACGATTACATTGTTTCAGGAGGAAATAAGCAGCTTGCGGGAAATACTCTAAGTGCCAGTTCTGATTATCAAGCAACGGTCCGAGATCTCAGTAAGTTTGAATTATTTTCCCACTATCTTTATCGATTTCAATAGCTATTTGATGCTATCGATTTTAATTGTTTGGTCCTGATTGTTAAGACAGGGAAACGTTGCGGTTTAAAATTGCATTTGCAATTCTACGGTCACAGCGCATTTATCGCTTTATTCCGTAACCTCCCCTCCATCCAGGTTAAGTATTTACATTCTTGAATAAAACTCGCAATTATGTTCTATATTTTAAGTCTTAATCAAATTATTTTTGAGAATCTATATTTCGTTCGATAATTGCATCAAGAATAATCTATTGATGATGCTTTACTCTTTGTCAAAATATAAGTTACAAGCAGGTCGGTGAATATGTTTTCTACTATAGCTGAACTTGACTGGATATAAACTTGAGTGCATTCATGTCGCGCGAATGTCTCTCTCCTAATTGATAGTGCACTGATTGCTTGAATTATATACTGTAATACAGACCGATCTGTGGTCAAAGTGGACTTTTAAAAGAAACTTATCTACTCCACGGAATAATTTAAATTCACTTTACACAAAAATAAGATGCAGGGAATAATTAATAATGGGGAACTTATGCCACTGTACCTAATCTCTGTTAGAATATCTTATGTGTTTGCATAACATTACAGGCAGATCAATAGTTAAGATCTACGTCGAAAACACCTTGACTAACTGGACGGTTAATGTGAGCAACAGCGTTTACATATCAGTCAACAGCACTGACACTGACTCGTCTAATAGACTTTCCTTGGAGATGGCATCTAACGTAATTGGCACTCGGCTTGATTCAGTCAACTCTTCTACTTGGAAGTTCACGTGGACTCCTCCCAACACAAACGAAGTCAATTTCACGTATGTTTTCCACTGTCGCTAATGATCGGATAAGGGACCATCCATAAATGACGTCACGCACTTGGGGGGATTAAAACGATGTGACGATGTGTGACGGCGGGGAGGGGTTTCCAGAATGTGACGTCACGTAATACTAAATATTTTTTATTAACACCGCAATGCTATGTTACCACAAAATTGAACGTATTTTACACCTAGCACCTATAATTATTATACTTCGTTAAAAAGAATTTGAAAAAGTTTCTGAATATTGTTTCAACCATAATAAATATAATGAATGTTTTACAACGAAACGTTAATTTTGACATTGGAAAGACGACAGAATGACGGTGGGTAGTTAATGCGTTGTGACGTCATACTTGAGGGGGTCTGACTTTTTGTGACGACGTGTGACGAGGGGAGGGGTAAAAAACTGCCAAAATCGCGTGACGTCATTTATGGATGGCCCCTAAACTGACTGGCTCTGCCTATGTTTTGATTTTTGAATTGGGTTCTCTAGGACCCTTCAATAAGCCAGTCGAGACTATGTTCTTTCGCATTACGTATTTTTGTCTGCCGATGACAACCTTCGTTGCAACTACTGGTGATGATGGAAGCGGTCGAATAGGGAATGCAATGGAAACTATTTGGGGAAAGTTTAGAGGAAAGTTTGAGGCACAGCATACCCGAAGATGCTAGCGTGATGAGAAAAATTAACCTCCGTGCCAATTTGGTGAGAGATTGGTCAAAAGAATAGATACCACGTCCGCGGACAAAATGTAATGCGGACTAAATGTCAGCGGACAAAATGTCACAGGCAAAATGTAACCCTAACTCTAACCCTAACCCTAAACCGTGACATTCTGTCCGTGACATTTTGTCCGCTGGCATTTTGTCCCCGTGACATTTAGTCCGTGACATTTTGTCCGGCCACGCAATGTACAATTAATACGCATATGGACTTTTTGTCTTATAATTATTATCTAAGCGCACTTTTATTATCATATCACGCTTTTACGTGTCTTTCGCTGCATATTTCAGTTTCAATGCCAACGATTCGTCGGGATCGATCGCGAGGCCGTTAACGCTAACAGTGAGACTGTGTGCGTGTGAGAACAATGGTTCGTGTGCGTGGGATGCGCTTCAGTCCGACTACGATGACACTGACATCTTCCAGATTGTCGCCTGTTCATGTCAGCTGGAATTGTACGATGGTGAGATATTTTCGTAATTTTTTTAATGACGAAATTTCGCGATGAATCGAGAGTCGAGTCGAATGAGAAGGACCTGATGTCTCGAGCAAGTTGTAACTGAATTAATTATTCAAGTGCAGGGATTTATCTACACCCCAGCGGGATGGTTACACCCCCCGGTTTTTGATGGACACCCCCTTTGCTCTTACACCCCCTGCCAGGAGTGGTGTTGACTATCAGCCAAACAGACATATGTTAAAAGTAGTATGAAGCTGCTGTGAAGGACAGTGGTGTTATGATGATGATGTTTCGTACTGCGTATTATATGTTCAAATCAGAAATTTCAGTTTGCAGATGATATAAAGCCACTTAAAATCACATTATTATTATTATTATTATTATTATTATTATTATTATTATTATTATTATTATTATTATTATTATTAAATCATCATCATCATCATCATCATTATTGTTGCTATACGAAAGACTAGCCGTATAAGACTCAACACTGGACATTGACACCTCCCGCAATTTTCGGACACTCCCGAACGCAAAATCCTGGGAAAATGCCTGTATTCAATGAACATGCAGTGTATATGCACTGGGCATTTTCTGTTGTTAGATAAAAAGAATCACGGCATTGATTGTAGCGAGTCTAACGCTATTAAGGAAATTAAAGGAATGCTACTGTGTATACATGTATGCCTAGCAACTTGACTTAGGCACGACACGCGTAATCTTTCTGAGATGCTAATGTTGTTAATTAATAGGTCCATTCTGCCAGAAATTCTTCAACGCCTGTCTGGCGGATCCTTGCGGTCCTCGCCGTAAGTGTACCTTGCTGTTTCCTGGTTTCCAGTGTGGCGATTGTCTCGATGGATTTGAAGTGAGCAACTATAAATGCACAGGTAAGACAAAATAATAGCAATAATTAATTTATTATTGCTTGTACTGTGTTGGTTTTCTCTTGTTTCTCTTGTTTTCTTTTGGTTTGTTTTTTGTAGGTTTGTGTTTGTATTTTGGCTGCAGATAATGTGAAATAAATACATAAATAATTTATATTAAAAGTGCATAATATATATATAATGCACTTTTATAGCACCTTTTCTAATGGTCTTTTCTAAAGGCATTGATCGACGGTTCTCCAAATCCAAACCGTAAAATACCAAGTCAATCCAGAATGCAATGTCGAATGACAGCAAACCACATACTGTATGTGCAGAGCCACCATATAAGGTCTACCTTTCATACCAACAAATTGTGAAATGAATCAATAGCTAATCCCACGTTATGGTCTGTCTAACGGCATAATGTTGTTCGTCTTAATCCTGATGGCACTCGATTGAAAGAAACGTTCTTATGGAGTCATGGTACACTTGGACTCTGCTTATTGTGCATCTGAAGTTAGAGTTGATTTTTAGAAAATAATTTAGGTGGAAGGTAGCGAGGAGAGGGTGGGGAGGACAGGCCGCCGCAGCCCGTAGAAGCTTTCGACACCCCCAAAATTTGGTAATCTGACAATGGTATGCATACAAAATGCATACTAATTAGCTCAATTAGCAGACACCCCCCCCCAATTTGAGGTCGACACACCCCCAAATTCACATTCATGGAATATCCCTGCTTATGTTACAGTGTAAATAAATTAATTGGCGAATCCCTTTTGTTTTGAACGCATGCTAATCGCGCGTATGTACGTTCGAATGCAGCGTGCTATTAAATCTTGACAGACGTTGATGAGTGTCTGCAGACGAACACAAACCACAGCATCTGCGATCCGGTGACGGAGGTTTGCGTCAATACCGATGGTGGATATAACTGCACTTGTAAATCGGGATTCGAGAAATCCAAATCTGTCTGTCAAGGTAGGTTCACTTATTTTCACAGGTAACATTGTACCTGATTTCTGTTCTTTTGGCAATTCCGATGGCTCAGGATTATGCAATTACCTGAAGATCGAAGATCGATTTTCATTTTATAAAATTCACAAATAGTTTGAACTAGGAACTTTCGCTTGAGAACAAACAGATCGGAAAAAACGCGGACCTTGCTTGCCGTTATCAACCAGGATGCAAATTCCTGGAAGCTGGTGAAGAGAATGAGACAATCATCATCATCATCATCATCATCATCATCATCATCATCATCATCATCATGTTCTCTGTCCTGGGACAGGTTCAGGGATCCATTGTTTCCATTCCTGTCTGCGTTCTTGCTTCTTCTTTGACTTTCTGTATAATAGGTCTTGTGACGCTGTGTATCTGTTTTCATCATAGGGTCCAAAAGCATCCTCCTTGGTCTTCGCTTTGAGTTTCTTCCTGATATACTTTCCTCATATTACTTTTATAAGCAATTATTATACAGTATATTATAGCAGTAATCCCTGCATCGCGAATCTAAATTAAAATTAAAATAAATTAAATTTAAAAGCTATAGTCAAAACCTACTGTCATTTTTGTGGTTTTTATGTCTCCAGACATTGACGAATGTGCCTTGCGGTTGGACAACTGCGCCCAGTCATGTAACAACACGTTTGGCGGTTTCATCTGCGGATGTATTGGAGGCTTCACCCTCCTTTCAGACGGCGCCAGCTGTGCAGGTGACAAACTCATTCAACGAAACTATATGAAACTAGTAGTATAAGGCATGTGCAGTGAGACACTGCACCAATACACCAGTTGGTTAAGTGCTAGGACAAAATGTCCGCGGACAAAATGTTACAGACAGAATGTCATGGGGGCAAAATGTCAGCGGACAAAATGTAACCCTATAGTCCTAACCCGTGACATTTTCTCCGTGACATTTTGTCCGCTGACATTCTGCACCCACGACATTTTGTCTGTGACACTGTCCGTGATATTTTGTCCGGTTGAGGTTACAATATCACCCACAAGCTTTATGGTAAGCTCTATGGAGCGTCTTTAGTAAGTGAATGGGTAAATTGTAAAGTGCTGAGTTTGACAAGACCAAGTAGTCGTGTTTCTAAATGCAAATGATAGCAACTATACAGAAACATACAAATGGAATGGTGCATACAGTACACAGCTGCGGCGAACTAGGACTGAGTTCTATATTAAATAATTTAATCTATTTTAAATAATTCAGCCAAGATTCTCAGGATTGGCACTGTCAAACCCTACTTAGATCAATAAACGATAGGCCTATATCGCAAGAAATTACAAGGACCTATGGTGACGCAGTATTCTCAAGCATTCCCAAGTTAATATGATACCAAGATGAGAACTTACTTCAAACAAATTACATAAAATGATAAAGTTTGTTGGGAAATGCCGTTCGTTCAATTCGTTTGAGTAAGTTTTATGGTTCTAAATCTGCAGGTAACAATACGGAGAACTGCACTTGTGACTTCTGCAGTTCGACGGATCCATGCTCGTGCAGACGTGGTTACAACGCACAATATAATAATTATTCTTGTGTTGGTGAGTATCTACTATCTAGTATTTGTCTATTTTTGGCTTCCAGATTGTATCCTTTTGTAGAATACCGTCCACTGATTCTTTCGTCCCAAGTTTATTGCTCGAGATCATGAAATGAAATGTGAAGTTTTCATAAATCTCGAATCACTGATTTATATTCTGCTGCTGTTTAATTTTAACTAATTTATAGGGTTGTTTTCGTCAAATTGAGGCACGTGATGTTGACTCAAGAAAATGTTAATTTTAACTTTGATCATGACAGATCTTTGTTGATGATTTTCGTAGATACTTTATCTTTTTACTTACTTTTTATTTCTACTTACTTTTTATTATACTTACTTTTTATTATACTTACTATTATACTTACTATTATTATTATATTATACTTACTTATTATACTTACTTTTTATTATACTTACTTTTTATTTCGTAGATACTTTTTTCGTAGATAGATTATATTCATCATCATCATCATCATCATCATCATCATCATCATCATCATCATCATCATCATCATCAGGATCCTTGGGCATATTGCCCGTAGGTACCCGATGCCTTTGCATGTACCTGTAGCTCCTCCATACATGTCTGTCCTGTGCAGTGGCTTAGCCAGGATTTCTCGAAGGGGGTTAGGATTTCATGAATCCCAACTTCGAAAAATCTTGAGAGGCAAAATAAGTATTTTGCTTGATTAAGTGAGTTATATAGGATAAATGAGTGTGCACAACTATATTATGATTTTTTCTTTGCTTCTTTTTTCTTGATTGCTTCCTTAAACCCGATTTTGTCGCCTAGAATAATAATACGCAATAAAGAAATTTTTGGTCGGGCAACCAAGGGGGTTAACCCCCAAGCCCCTTTGGCTACGCCACTGGTCCTGTGTCATGCGAAATGCGCGCGCTGAATGTCCAACTGAGTCCAATCACGTACGTCGTCCAGCCATTATCTATTTGGCTTTCCTGTCTCTTTCTAAGTACACGTAATGCATTGGCGTGAACCTTCGTTACCGATTCAGCCGTCATTAGCAAATGGTTGTTTGGTTTTTTTTATAGACATCGACGAATGTACGAGTATTGTGAACCCATGCGGTGCCGGTACTAATGCAACATGTTCTAACACTGCGGGAAACTACATCTGTTCCTGTGCGTCGGGTTACACGCTTCGTGACAATCGATTCTGCGAACGTTAGTCTTCTTTCAAGCTAAAACAATAACTTATAACATATACACTACAGTGGAGATCCTACTGAGCCACTTTAGACCTGAAGACCGTCATAATTTTAGAAATGATAAATATATAATCCAAATGGACAAAATGTCCGCGGACAAAATGTCATGGGGACAAAATGTCGGCGGAAAAAATGTCACGGACAAAATGTAATCCATACACAGTGTAAATTTAAGTGTAAATGTAACTCTACACACTACTCTAACCCTAACCCTAAACCGTGACATTCTGTCGGTGACATTTTGTCCGCTGACATTTTGTCCCCATGACATTTTGTCCGTGACGTTTTGTCCGCGGACATTTTGTTCGGGGACATTTTGTCCGGTCACGTCCATATGTCTTACAACAGTACTGGTTATATAATATTTTCAGAATGCGATCCAGGTTGGTGGGGTGTCAATTGCTCCACCGTTTGCCAGTGCGACGTCGGCAACTGTAGCAATACTCAAGGATGTCTTCATTGTGCTAATTCCGGCTTTATGGGTTCTGATTGCAAAACGGACGTCGACGAATGTCTGACAGTGTCCAGATGCCCAGCGAACAGCCAGTGCAACAACACCATCGGTTCATATCAGTGTATTGGCGACGACTGGTATGAAGCGGTCCTGGATCAGTTCAAGTGTAAGAAGTTGAACTAAATAGTTGTTACTCAATCAATCAATCAATCAACTTCTATAGCGTCACTATCATAATGCCCAGGGCATCAGCCGATGGCGCACCAAATCCAAATAGCATTAGAGCCAGGTCAAGCCAGAAGATCAGTCCGAAACGGCGGGAGAGCAATCTAAGGGGGATAAGCCAAGTCAAACAGATGTGTTTTAAGGCCAGATCCGAAAGATGATAAGTTGTTAGTTATGCGAAGTGATGTTGGTAGTGAATTCCAGAGCATAGGGGCGCACGCTGAGAAACAACTAGTGCCAATGACTGCGCAAGAGTAGTACTGATGTAAGCTCGAATCGATCAGAGCCGTAGCTAGGGGTGGGGAGTGGAGGAGGTAATTTGCTCCGGGCGCCTGTCATGGGGGGGGGTGCATTTCGCACACTAATGTATTAATTGTATATAGCATATATTACTCCCGCGTGAAATAATTCAAATGAGTAAGGGATAAGCAAAAAAGGTCGTCACCGGAATTTAGTGGGAAAAGAAAAAAGGTCCTCAACTCGCATTTATTTAGCGGATAAGCAAAAAACGAATTTTAGGGGCGCAAATTTCAAATCCTGCCCCGGGCGCCGAATACTCAAGCTGCGGCTCTGGAATCGATTAATCGGAATGTAGCACAAGGGAATATCGTTAGGTTATATTGGGTTGATGAAGATATCTTTGTGAATTTATTTTGCACAAATTACACAAATAAATTCACAAAGATATAAGTCAGCGACCCATAATAATTTAATGAAGTAGGTTTATACTTACACTCTGACTAATTTTCTTCTTCTTTAGGTGCTTTGTATTTCTACGTTAGCGAACATAGATTTCCACTTTGTTCGATCTTGATATCCTCTTATTAATTCCATGTTGCTCTTTACTCACTCAATTCCTTCTCGTAGGCAGTCTGCATAGGTGTTTCTCTGCCTTCCTCTTGCTCTTTTCCTCTCCACTTTTCCGGTTGTTAACAAATGCTCCAGGCCTTCCTTCCTCATTATGTACCCAAAGAAGGAAAGCTGCCTTTTTGATGTTTACCATCAGACTTCTTTTTATTCCAATTTCATTTAATAAGATCTCTTCATTGGTTCTAATGACTAATGTAACAAGTGTTTATTTGTGATAAACCAGCAATGCCAATCTATACTTCATATTTGCATTCAAAAAACTTGTATGTTATGATCTTCACGCTTGTTATTGGTTCATATTCAATTATTTTGACATTATACGGTGGTTCAGACGTCGGATCTGATGTCAACATTACTGTATACGATTGACGTTGCAGTGCTGGATGCATGTGTCTACGATCATACCAAAGAACGACTAGTACTGAACGAAAACATCACACGGTGCATGCATTCCGGACTCTGCAGAAACGGTAGTATTACTGCTGGGATCTACTCTTGTGACTGTGAGCCTGGATATACAGGAATTCGATGTGAAACAGGTACTTCAATTACTGGAATTATAAAGTCTACATGCATACATATTATAATGACTGAGAATCATAGTATTTGCACTGCGATCATCAGCATTTGAGAGTCATAATATTTCAGACGATTGTCATGATGATGATGATGATGATGATGATGATGATGATGATGATGATGATGATGATGATGATGATGATAATAATAATAATAATAATAATAATAATAATGTGATTTTAAGTGGTTTAGGAGACTAAGTAAGCCTGTGTGATAATACACGATAATACGATAATATGTAATACACGATAATACGTAATACGATAATATGAAATACACGATAATACGATAATGCACGATAACACGATAATATTACATGATAATACACGATAATAATCATGATGCTATCAATAAATCACTGATATTGGTGCAAATCACAGAAGAAACGCAGAGGCCCTATTCTCAACAAGAATGAGGTTTTCTAATTCAAGCAGCATCTGCTTTGCCATAAATAAAATTCAGACACGTAAACAGAGGCGATAATAGAAAAATAAAACTGGGGGCTATGTCCAAGTCTGCGATCGCGAAGCTGGAGGCGTCCAGGACTCAAGAAAAACCATGTTGGGCAAAAAGATCACCAGCTCCTCAAAATGACCGACAAGCAAAAAGGTCATCACAGTTCAATGAGCGCCATGATTCTCACCTGGTGTTATTCAGTAGACCTGCCATAAAAGATAACTGGCATTGCAACTGTGGGGAGGGATAAAGCTGTAATCTGCGGGGGCGGCTGCAGACCCCTCTGCTCCAACGCAAACAGTAGTTTCGAAGACCAAACTATTTTCTAAGCTCAGTTACATGGGCGTATTTAGAAAGGCTTAAAGGGGTATGCTGAAATTAAGAGGTTCGAAAAATATAACTTTTATTCTATGTTCTGCACTAGCATACAGTTTAAGTTTATTAATAATACTACCTGTAAAGTACTGACTGTAAATTTACTACAACTGAGTTAAGTTCAATCGTCGGTCTAACAGTCTTTAAGTGCAACCAAAGGGAAGGATTAAAGACCAAAGGGGTATGCTATGGAGCTATCAGGAGCATACCCCCTAAATACGCCACTGTTCAGTTAATTATTATTTTCTATTTGTTCCCAACGTCTACGTTTCAGATATTGACGAATGCTCGAGCGATCCTTGTTGGTACGAAGGCCAATGCATAGATCAAGTGAATGGCTATTCTTGCAACTGCACGGAAAATCATTACGGAAGCTATTGCCAGTATAGTAAGCAATCTAATCAGTATTCCGTGTATATTTCTGTTTATAGAGATGGACCTTGACCTTATCTGCAAGGAATCTTTTGATGGCAATGTCATATGGCCGACTTTGACATCCCTTGATTTAATCGAATAGTCTGAATAACCAGATCACATCAATGATTAGCAAGACTTGCCAGAATACAGTGATCATTCATAATTACAATAAACTGTATGTTACTATCTGCTTCATTATTTATGGCCAGTGGCGGTTCCAAGAATTATTGGCGGGAGGGGATGAAACGAATATCTAGGAAGTTGGTGGGGGATGCAATGAAATCTCAAAAAAGGTTGATAGGCAAAAAAGGTCATTAGCGATGTTTTTGGCCAGTAAATAATGAAAAAGGTTGGCAAGGAATAGGTCATCGGCTCTCTTTTGCACACAAGGATAAGCGGTTCTGACCCGGTAAAGCCTGAAAACGCTAACAAGCAAAAAACTCGGTGGGGATGTATCTCCAGTCATCCCCAACGTGGAACCGCCATTGTCTATGGCAGTAGTCAAGACTATGTTAAATATTTACAATAATATTTACACGCATGTTATGTCTATTTAATCTAACAGACTCGTCGGCAGCACTTGTCAATGATGAAGGTATGCTCATTCAATTAATATAGGCCTAGCATATTACTTTGTTAAAATTCAAGTTTTATAATGTGATTTCATTCATTCATTACTGGACAACTTCTATATCACCGTACAGGGCCGCCGAGAGGGGGCAGGGGCCCTTTTAAGCCAGGCCCCTGTGTAGTTGCCCAACTGCACAGGGCCCGCCTGTCTGGGGGCCCGGGCCCATGATGAATACGTATAATTAACAACAATATGAATAATAACACTAAAGTAGACTAGTAGAGGGGGCCCGGCGAGCAAAAGGGGGGTCCGGCATGAAAAGTGAAAAGGTTGACAAGCAAAAAAAGGTCGTCAAGAAATTTTGTTCTGCACAGGAGCCCGGAATTTCTCTCGGCGGGCCTGTCGCCGTAGCATAGCGAAGGCCAAAGTCAAAAGCGCTGTCGACAGCGTTGACAAATCAACACGGAACGGCAGATGTTGGTCTTGAGCGAGAGTCCGCTCAGATTGGCACGAAAGAGTTCGCTGCCGTGTCGAAATCGGGCAGTGAGCCCTTCAGAAGGGCGGTCTTCCGCAAGAAGACGTTCCGTTGAAGAGTCGATTTGTTTTAGTAGATTTTCATCGACTTAGTCGATTCGTTGAGATTTTCGTTGATTTATGAGAAATAATTACCAAATTTGTCCCTGGGCTCATTCCTTCAGCGTCGATCTGTTACCAATTCATTCTGAATTTCATTTCCACTTAACAACGAAGCGTATATTGCACAATGGAAACAACCAGACACATATCGTCAGCGGCGTGTTTTATACAGGGCTTTTAGGGGAGATTCCCCCAAAGCCTCAACAACATCCCCAAACAAAAAAAAAAATCTCAGCACTTACACAAATGTGTGCCTTCCCTTCGAGCCAAGTCAATTCCTCCCTCAAGGCTTCAATTTCCCTCATCCCCAAAGGCCTGCATGGAGTCTGGATAAAACACTGGTCAGCGGCATTCAACTTCAACAACTGTTTCTTAGTGACAATTTACCATTTATTATATGAATATATATATACATATATATATGTATATATATATATATATTATTGTACACAGTGTTTGCTAGCAGTTGATAATCGTCTTTCCATTTCGTTGCAGTAACAGCTTCTACTGAAGAAATCTCACAAACAACGTTAGGCACAACTGTCACCATCTCAGGTAGTTAGTTCATTGTGATAGTGACTTCTTCTTCTTCTTCTTCTTCTTCTTCAGCCATTTTTGCTCCCCATTGAGCATAGGCCGCGTACAAGATGTTTCCATTTCTCTCGATCTAGTTGTTCTATTTCATTCCAGGTGTATCCAAGTTCTTTGTGTTCTTTTTCTAGTGATCTTTTCCATGTAATTCGTGGTCTTTTCGCTTTTCCTTGGCAGTTCCTGTGATAGTGACATAAACACCTAAAAAAGCATCGGCAAAGGAAGCGTCTACCGCAAGATAGGCCTGGCTGCAATTGCTAAACTATTCTCTTCTTTTCCTAGAAAAACATCTCTATTACACTGTAATTCTAAGCTTGAAATTTACCAGCGATATTAACACCTCATTTACTGTGTACATATAATGGCAATCACTGTCCGGGTTTATTAGGTTATTATTATTATTATTAGTAGTAGACTAATAGACTGCGTGGACACATTAATTGTAATAGTAGCGAAATAGTAGTTTAATAAGTAGTAGTAGCTTTTTACGATAGTAGTTGATCTCTTTTAGTAGGTACATCAGTATTTCAAGTAGAAACCGCAGTACAGTATATACCATTTTGTAGTTGTCATCAAATTATTCATTAAAAAAAAGCCTATTTATCTCCGGAGTCGTGTCCACTAGACAGCTTAAAAGGTCTAAACTATATTTTAATGTTTCTTAGGCGAAACTTCGATAGCTGCCGGTGGAGTGACTAACTCGACAACGACTGCTTCCACGGGATCTTCATCAACCAAGCCCTCAAATCCATCGATTGCACCTGCGACCACAAGTACGTCAAATCGGCAATTTTTCCGAATTAAAAACTCATTCGATGGAAGCATTAGGGGTCATCCATAAATGACGTCACGCGATTTTTGACAGTTTTTTTAACCAACTTCGTCACACGTCGCCGCAAAAAGTCAAACCCCTTCTCAAATATGACGTCACAACGCGCGTTAACCTGTTCGTCTTTCCAATGTCAAAATTAACGTTTCATCTGAAAATATTCATTATAATTATTATTATAGTTGAAACAATATTCAGAAACTTTTTCAAATGCTTTTTAGAAAAATGAAGCGTATAATAATTATAAGCGTAAAATGAGTTCAATTTTGCGGTAACATAGCATTGCAGTATTAATAAAAATATTTAGTATTATGTGACGTCATATTTCTGGAACACCCCCCGTCGTCACACTTCGCCACAAATTTTTGAAACCCCTTCTCTAAGTGCGTGACGTTATTTATGGACGGCCCCTTACTGTATGTATATACTTTGCCTATTTTCATCGGCAAATGATAGAAAGTTCTTTTATGCATTTTTAACATTGATCTCTTCAATGATAATAATTTGGCTTAAAATGGTTGCCTACAACAGTGGCGGCTCCACCGGGGGGGTCAGGGGAGCCCGTGCCCCCTATTGAGTGCCTGCCCCCCCAGTGGCCCCCCTGTTGGGACCCTATACTTAATGCTACATACATTAAACAACAGCCGGTTGGCCCCCCATGATTGGAAGTTGCCGCCCCAACGGCTCTCCCACCCCACTTGCCAAATCCTAGAGCCGCCACTGGCCTACAATCTAAGACTTAATCTTGCGATATTTATTTTTCTGGCAACAGCCGAATCAATCGTAAGCCGCGTCGTGATACCGAGCCTGTCGGCAGTTCTTGGCGTGACGTTGGCAGCGGCTCTTGGTATCGGGGGCTGTTTTCTGATATCTCGCTTCTGTCCGCTTACCGTACCCGCCGCCGCCTCGCCTCGGCTGCCGTCCGAACGATGCCGACTTCTTACGCTTCGCCCGTCTTTACGGAATTTCCTGCTTCGCGGTTCCCGCTGCCAACTCGAAGAGTCTGGTACCCGTCGTACGGCATGGACGTCGAGGCACCACGGCTTCAGCCTCGGCCAGGGCCCCTCGATTTTATCGGCCGGAACCGCGTCCAGTTCGATGGACGTACAGAAATCCGGAAACACCTGGCACGCCCGTCGTGAGTTCCTTTGAAAATTCGGAAATTTGATTATAGAGACTGGTTTATAGCAAGGATTTCGTCTCTTTATTGGGAACTGATGTTGAAAATGCGTGTGTGTGTGTGTGTGTGTTGTCTTTGCGGCTATGAATAATAGCAGTTACATGTATTTTGTTATTTTGTTACTTCCTTGTTTTGCAGTAAATTCAATATTCAATATTCATTCAATATTCAATATTCATTTGTGCTAATAGAGACCAAGTGACAATAAATCTGATGATGATTTGCTGTCTTGATATTTATTTTTAATCATTTCATCTGAATCAAGTCAAATATTAGATAGATAAATATTTATATAGATAGACATTTACTGGACCACTACATGAATTTAGTAATATGTCGCAAATAGAACAAGTAAGTAAAACAAAGTAAGTGTTCCAAAGGGACGCAGAGGGTTAACTCTGACCCGCGCCCAAACATCAATCTATTACTACTGTATGTAGCCTAACTATGTAACAAATTTAATATTCTTCGATAACTGAAATTTACTCGGCATTGTATCTGCTAATCTAGATTTTGCTCCAGCTGTTTACAAACACTGTAATACAACAAGCTTATGGCTGTTAAATGTTCTAGCGTTGGTCGATGCTGAGAAATTTTCAGAACAACAGAGGTCCCACCTACAATTACCGAACACGACCGAACTCTTACGGAGATTTCCGATTGGGACCGAGCTCATATGACTACTACTAGTGTACAAGAAAGTTTTCATTTCAGCAGCAACTGCACAAATCAGGTATGCCGACAAATTTATTATCTTGAAACGTCAACGATATTGTTTATTAAGGATAACTTTGCTTATAGGCTAAAATCGCTAAATGTATCAGTTTCTGGTGTCGCTATGCATTGAAACAGGATTGCAACTGGAGAGGTGCTTAAGATAATCCAAAAACCTCTTTCCGGCCTCTCATAATGAACCTTCAAAGGACATATACTAAAGATACTGTATCATTCTAGAGGAGCATGAGCATATCATACACTTCGGTACATTGTGTATGTACAGTATAGATACATGTATATGACGGTGGCGTGCAGAAACTGGTGGATGCCCGGGGCCAAGTCAATAGGTTTCAATGTTTAAAAAGTCTACGGTTTCGCGCAAATCCAACGACCGATCCCCACCCACCCCAATCCCATGCAGGTTCCCCTAGCCATGCCTACGAATCTATGATGCTTTCAATTGGCTTTCATGCTTCAACATTATTAGTCTTCCACGCAGTGGCAGCTCCAGGATTTGGCAGGTGGGGGGGCGTTGGGGTGGCAACTTCTAATCATGGGGGCCAACAATTTGTTGTTAGGTATGTAGTATTAAGTATAGGGTACCAACAGAGGGACCACTGGGAGGCCAGGAACTCAATAGGGGGCTCGGTCCCCCGGGCCCCTCTGTGGAGCCGCCACTGCTTCCACCAGAGACGTCATTTCACTGTTTTTCAGGGGGGGCAAAACACTTTTGACCTGACAAGTTACAAGTTTGCGAAAAAGTTGACGACCTTTTTTTTGCTCGTCAGCCGTTTATAACGGTTAGTTACTTTTCAGACTAGACTACTCCACATCATATACATCATATCAGGCGCTCCTTTAGGACATGTAAAAAACTAAATACTAAATAACACAAGAAAAATTTTTTTTACTCAAAATCAGGGGGGCAAATGCCCCCCTGCCCCCCTTAAATGACGTCCCTGGCTTCCACGCGAGCCTAGAATTAATTGTGCCATCTGCTTTTAGTTAAAACTGGATTCGCACGTAAAACTTGTAAGATGCTGTTAACATCTCGCAATATTTTCTCATTTGCAAGTTGTGAAGTCGTTGCACGTTTCTCTGTTGTAGGATTCTAATTTTGTGATCCAAGTTTCGTTGACTGCAGAACACTTTCTCCGAGCGTCTTGAAAATTAGCATGGCGCTGATCAAAGCACGCCGCATACGGATTAATTGGGGGTCATAACTGTCGTATCAAGTTTTCATTAGGGTTTTTAAAGGAATTTATGTCAATCTAATAATTAATTGAACATATTTGCACATAGGCTCTCCGCAGTGGCGGTTCCAGGATTTCTTGGTGGGGAGATGAAATGAATTCATAGGAAGTTGGTGGGGAAGAAAAATCAATAAACTTTGTCCAAAATAGCTGACAAAAGGTAATTTTTCTCATAATTTTACTACACTTTACCGATAAATAGGATGAAAAGCAAAAAAGTTCATCCACAGTTTTCCCAGTAGTTTTACTAGGCTTTCACCCAAAAATAGGTTTCACAAGCGACACAAATCCGGATGTCCGGTGGGGGGATGCATCCCCACTCATACCTCACGTGGAACCGTCACTGGCTTTTTTAGTGGAGTTAAATTGCCTCTCCGATTACAGTACTCGTTAAGCAAGAATGACCTCGTCTGTAAATAATTTGCGAATGCATTTATACAATAATTCTTGGGCGCCGATCTCTTGAGATTCTTTCATTGTTGCTGAGTCTCATTCTCGCCATGAATTTAAAAAAATGTTATTCATCATTTATTAAGAAATATGCGTCATGTTACTGCCGTTCAACAACCGATGAATTTTTTACATGACTTTTAATATGAAATAAAATTTTAAAATGATAAATTATTACTGTGCCTAATGTAGATAGGCTATCAAGTTTGTCTATCCAACTTTATTTGCATCAGATCTAGGCCTATCTACCTATCTACTGTATTCTAGTGTAAGTTTGATTTTCAACGTGTTAAACATACATGATAATTATGCGACTAACTCTGATATAGGCAGCGTAGTAATATTATTAATAGTGACATCATTTGGCTCAGTGCACCGTTACTACTGTATCTATCTAACGGTTGGTTATTCACAATGTATAAGGGCGGCGGAGCAAGTCGGAGATGAACGATTTGGCTACGGGTCAGATTCGAACCCACTGTCCGACGGTTCAGTGACAAGATTCTTACCGCTACACCACAGCTTCCTAGGTATATGCAGCGTTGTCGCGTGTAACATCTAGTAGTTATCGAATCAGTGTGAAGATTTCACTTGAAATGGCGCTCTGTCTTGAGTACATTGTAACGAGGGCATTCTGTGATGGCGATATATCAATATTATATCAATGTATCTGTTTACGTATTTACAGGGATAATGATAGTATAGGTTTACTAATTGAAGAGATCAAAACTATCTTTTTTATTGTAAGTATATTGTCGGAATATGATGTCTCTTGTAGGAAAGCGTTTTGTGAAGCTTAAGAAATTGTTCTGAACCTTAGGCCTAATCTTTAATGATGTTCATTAATAATAGTATTGTTCTGCTCGTTAAAATATTATCTTTTTTTATTAATTGTCGTTTTGTTTGCGTCTCACTCGGTAAGCGTGATACAACATCTTGGTTTCGTGATTTTTCTTGAGATGATTTGCAATCATTCACTCTAATGCAAATCGTATACCTACATGTAACTGATTTCACGCAAGCCACGCGTTCATCTGCTACCTACACGAGTTACTTTTAGTGAAAAGTTAATTGAAAAAGCCCCTGTGATTCTAACACAGGAGGAGATAATACTGAATCACTTAGAACCCAACTATTAGCAACCTACTCCTACTATTAGCTGTTTGACAGTTTAAAAAATGACCGGGGAGCTTGGCTGGTTTTCTATCCGAATTTATTCATCCAAACGCTCTCCGATATATAACATTTTTGTAAATGTTCCAGCAATTTGTCCAATGACATCCTTGACCGGAACATGATGTTTTCCGTGTTTCTTGATCGCGATCGAAAAATAGGCGGAGAAAGGATTGGGAATGAGAAAGGGACGGAGAAGGAGAGGGTAGATTTGTGTTGCGTAGTTAGGGAAGGGAAAGGAAAGGGAGGAAAAATGAAGAGAGGGAGGTTGTTTAGTTAGTTAGTTAGACAGACAATTTATACAGCGCAGTAATCAAAGCGAAAAAAACTAAAGTCAAGAACCCTTTACATTTCACACACGAACGTGATGCTAAATAAGTGTGTTTTAGTTTCTTGGCAAATAGTTCCATATTTAACTCATTTGTCGCAGTGCTAGGTAATGAATTCCAGAGTGCAGGGTTACCCCGCGTAACGGACCTCTCCCCAAATTTCACTGTCCTGGAGGGAGGAGGGACGATGAGCTTCCCGTTGTGGGGAAGAGGATAGGGAAGTGAGACTGGAGGGTACGAAGAAGAGAGGGGAGTAGAAGAGAAGGGGAGGGAAAAGAAAAAGGACGGAGAAAGGGAGGGGTAGGAAAATATGAGTTATATATACACAACATTAGAAAGTTATATAGGCTATGAGATATAGATCGCAGCGTCCAGCAACTATTATATGACACCGTTCTCGAAAGTCGCCATCATGGTAATTCGTTTCGATTTTCATTTCCTTAAGAGATAATTAAGCCTAATTGATTTTTTTCTAATGGAAAAGAGGTTGAAAATACATCAAGAAATATCTATTGATGTCGTTTCCTTTTTAAAATTAGCGAAGGCTAAGAAGTAGATCACAGATTGTGTAGCCGCCTATGTAAATAAGAATGGATTTCGCGGCTCAAAATATGTTGAGAAACTCCCCCAACTCCTCCCGAGACGATAAAATTTTTCAGTCTGAACGCGCCTGCTGCTTTGCGGCCTTTTTTTCTTTCATCTTTGCTACAAGTCTAACGGTACGTAGCGCAGTTTTAGCCTTTTAAAAACTGTCGTAGCTAATGCGATAAGCTACGGATTTGGTCTCAAGAGTGCGTTTCAAATTTCGAAATGTTCGATTGTCCGACGTTAAGTCTTCGACAACCGATGTTGTTTGCGGTCTCCAAATGCGCAAGGCGTGTTAATTTTTCTGATCGTCTTTGTGCATCGACTAGGCTACAATCTGATATTTATAAAGGTGGCGCAGCGTTACTGATATTCTTTTCATCAGCGTGTCCGCAAAGATCTCTGTTGACAGCAATATCTTCACAACGTATCGCTACACAAAAAGCACACCCTACGGTTCACAATACCGTTCTGCTGCGCTACATTTCTCTACTGGTCGTCATGGTAGGCCGCGCTATTCACTATGATTGCAGAGGGTGTTGACGCTTCAGTAGCTTCTTACCGTTAGAATAACTTATGAAAGACAGGTACCGTATATTTATGTGTATAGTTCATAACCGGGCAAGCTGTGGTTTCCAAGCTTCGTCGCTTTCGTCATCTTCCTAGATTTCGGTGTCCGAGAGAGTAGCAACATACTTTGGCAACTAAAGAGACTCTTTTCTTGCAGAAGAGTTTTTTAGTTAAATCGTGGAATTGATTTTCTCAGCCACATGGAAGGTAATCTAATTTAATATAATATAATTTTAAAATTCTATAGCGCCACTTCTTAATGCACAAGAACATCAGTCGATGGCACGCCGAATCAAAATCATTAAAGATTCAGGTCAAATCCAGAGTATCCGGCCAGACAAACGGGTGACTGTCTATGGTGGATAAGCCAGGTCAAAAATGGGGTTTTAATCTTGTTCTAAACATCTGTGATGAATATTATTTACAATGCGCACACGAGGCTGAGGCAATAATAATAATAGCAGCTGCATTAGTTGTGATAGTGGTCAGTGGCGTAGCCATGATTCCAGAATAGGGGGCACATCGACATTTTTCAATTCGGCCCAAACCTGTTGACGAGCAGAAAAGGTCGTCGTCTCAAGCGCTTTGAAATCTAGTGCGTTCTCCTCGATTTCATACTACCCCTACCCCTCCCAACCTCTCATAGGTCTTGAACGAACCTCACGACCGGTCCCGACCCGAATGGGAGTCGGGTCACCCCAGCCCCCCCCGTGGCAACGCCAATGGTAGTAGTAGTAGTGGTACCAGACAAAAGAGTAGTAGTCAGTGGCGTCGCCAGAAATTTTGGGTTGGAGCAAAAGGGGGCTGGCGTGTCAGATTCCTTACCTCCACCCCACCACCCCTCCCAAAAAACCTTCTCACCGGATTTGCGCGATTCTGATAGGTGGTCTGGAGTGAGGTTTGGGGACAGTTGTCCCCATTTGCCCGCCCCGTGGCGACGCTAATGGTACTAGTAGTAATGGCAGAAGTAGTAGCAGTTGTTGTTGCTGCTGTTTTTGTTGTTGTTGTTGTTGTCAACACGAGAGATCGAAATTTTACCCGGTGCCATACCTCTTTCTTTGTGGTGGTGTTCATAATTTCCTTGTCTTCTATGCAGAGCCGTAGCTAGGGGGCAGGGGGCATATGCCTCCGGGTGCCGAGGTGAGGGGGCGCCAAAATTGGGTATTTGGGTAATTAAAATGCATAAAAAAGAAAAATAAACATGTGCGACGACCTTTTTTGCTCGTCAGCAGTCTGGAGGGGCGCCAACGGTACACTTTGCCCCCGGGCGCCGAATACCCTAGCTACGGCTCTGCTTTCTAGGCTTTGTGTTCATAAATTTGCGCTTTTTTGGCTGTTTGACGGAATTGGTTTTCGATAGAAACGCGACTTCTCTGTTCAATTAGTCAGAGTTAAACTCCTCAGACAGTTTCCCATAATAAAATCAAACAGCAGTCAATCGTTCGGATGTTAGATTTTTTGAAGACGTTACGCAGGGTCGTAGCCAGGAATTTTAGGGGGGGTATAGTGCGATTTGGGAAGTATAAATCTTTAAAAACGTTTAAAATATTTAAAACGCATCAAAAGCTTTAAGGTAGCCTTTTTTTGGGGGGGGGGGTTATATATATATATACCGATATCCCCCGTCGCTACGAATCGAAACGTTATGCATGATGTATATTGACACGATACAAAAGATATATAAATCAAAGAGAAGTTGAAGCACAAACGAGGCGTTCGTCAAAGCTCTGCACGCAGGATTTACTAGCGCCAACTTCCTACTTATATCATATGTGTGTGTGTGCGCGCGCGCGCGTGTGTGTGTGTGTGCGACGGCTTGAAATCAAAAGCGCATTTACAGTAGTGTCATTTGAGTCTTATTAATAGGAACTTTTCAGTGGCTGTCCCCAAACTCTGGAACTCATTGCCTCAACATGTGCGCATTGCAAATTCATTACAGATTTTTAGAAAAAGATTAAAACCCCATCTTTTTGACCTGGTCTATCCACCATAGACTGTCACCCGTTTGCCTGGCCGGATACCCTGGATTTGACTTGGATCTTTAATTATTTGGATTAGGTGTGCCATCGGTTGATGCTCCTGTGCATTATGAAGTGGCGCTATAGAAGTTCAAGATTAGATTAGATTAGATTAGATTAGAACAATAAAAGAGCGAATTGAAACGACATATGAGAAATTGGGTTCGTTCTTGCAGTCCTCCTCTAGAACGTTCACATGCGCACGCAGGTATCCTACTGTAGATTGGCTGATTTACAGTAAGTATTTGGATTCGCCAGAAATAATCCGAAACAACAAGGCTCATTGATTCGTCGTTCTTTGTTCCTGGAATCAGCACTGAATTCAGTAAAGGGGCCTTTTCTGTGGCACTCTTTCTGTCTTCTTGGCCATCGAATTCACGGCTTGCTTTCAAATACTCATTGAAAATTATTTATTCCAGTTGACTTTTTCTTCACAGTCTGCATCGCCGATCCTACGTCTAACTAACTTATATTTTTGCTCTCGGATAAAAACGAAGCATATCGACGGATCCAAGGTGTAAATCTAACTGGTACTACAAAGTACATATACTGTACGAGCATATTATAATCCGTGCGTCACAAAGTATCGCCGTTTGAATACAGGTCTACGTCATCCTTATGATCCGAAAACGTTCTATAAGTTAACGAGTTGAATTGGCTCTCTCTCTCTCTCTCGCGCTCTCTCTCTCTCAGGTGAAGCAATAACACTAAAACGTCATGCTTCCATCTCTCGACACTATTTCACGAAGCTTCATTAAGCACAATAGCCACAACCCGTCTATTGTTGGCAGCAATATGGTGTGAAAATTATTATTATTATTATTATTATTATTATTATTATTATTATTATTATTATTATTATTATTACAACGTACTGATTATTGTGGTAACTCGTCTTTTAAGAACTGCGGTGAACACATTACAAAGAATCACACAAGAATTACACAAGAAATCACGAGTAGTTCCTGCGGAATAGTTATGTTTTAGGGGCGGAAGATGGCAGAGTGGGTTACGTGCTGGAGAGTCAGGCTGACGGAGCGGGTTCAAGCCCCGTTAGTGCCCCTAGTGGCTTTCACACAGGCAGTAATGCCTCCTAAGCCACTTTAAATCATGCTAAGTAAGTAAGTTTAAGTAAGTTTCTTTTTGAAGGTGTTGAGCGATGGAGAGAGTTGCACAGATGCAGGTAGAAAATGTTTATGACTAGTCAAATAAATCACAGTACAGATACTTGGCAGTCTGCAGAGGCCAGCGTAGCAGTAGCTGTCTAGAACGAACGGAGCTCTCCTAAGCCTTATAAGATCAAGTTGATACTGTAAGTTGATGGCCGAAAGAACGGATACCCCACGAGTAGGGGTGGTTTGAGGCGCGTTCAGGACTTACAATAGTACGGGCACGCCTAGTATTCTCTTACTCTACTTGAGGCATTCAAAAATAGTAAGGCGTTGCCGTTAAGCGCATTGAGCTTTGCTGTCGCCAGGGCAAGATATGAAGTAGTCGCATACGACGATGTTGACAGCTTGAGCAGAGCAGCAGAATACTAGGTGTGCCCGTGCTATTGTAAGAGGGAATAGAAGCAAAGGAAGGCCAAGAAAAACATGGGTAGAAAACTTCAAAGAGGACGCAGAAGAAATGCAAAAGAACTTCATCCAAAAAACCAAGGCAGCAAGAGACAGACAGACAGTAGTAGTAGTAGTAGTAGTAGTAGTAGTAGTAGTAGTAGTAGTAGTAGTAGTAGTAGTAGTAGTAGTAGTAGTAGTAGTAGTAGTACAGTGTAGTAGTAGTAGTGATGATGATGATGATGATAATAATAATAATAATAATAATAATAATAATAATAATAATAATAATAATAATAACAAGGTTTAAAGTGGTTCAGTAGGGTATGCCCTGTGTGAGAACCACTGTTGCACTCATCCAAATTTAGTGTCCTCTAGCACTGAGGTTTATTTTTTAAATCATTCACACTCGTACCCATTACTATCTTCTCGTCCAGTTAATTCCACTGGAAGGAACTCATTCAGACCTATCGTCCAACCCAAAAGGGAACGACGGAAGGAAAGAAGGAAAGAAAGAAAGTAAGAAAGAAAGAAGAAGAAGAAGAAAAAAAGAAGAAGAAGAAGAAGAAGAAGAAGAAGAAGAAGAAGAAGAAGAAGAAGAAGAAGAAGAAGAAGAAGACAGGCTTCACCTGTTGGTGTTTTGCAGCCACTGACTGAGCCGCATTGACAGACGATTTTGCTTGTCGGGTACCATTGTGACAGATGATGTTTTATGTAGCGTGTCTGGCCCTCAAAACGACGGTTGCATTCAAGTCGGTTTCAGTGTCAATGGGTGACTCGAACTAGAGCAGGTTTGGGGGATTTCGATTGTTCTATGGGAGGATAGGATTTTACGCAGCGGTGCGTCTTGGGTATTCGGCTCGCTGCTCATCGCCTCTTGTGTGCGTGTATGTACTCCGCCTTCGAGTCACGAGTCCGGGTCACAAATTTTTTGCGAGATTCTTTCAGGTCTGGTTTTAATGGTCCCGACTAGGGCTGGTCCGACCGCTTGAAATCGACGGCACATAGACAGCTAGGTCAAGTGGATTTCATCGTAGGAAGGAAAGTTTAACTTATACTAGGCTTCAATTCATCAACGTTTTGCTGGATACTCATATTAATTTAAGTTGCATTCTAGAAGAACTAGTTCTACGTAATTATTGACTCCATACAGCAAAGTGTCCATTCCATCTGCGTTAGATATATATATATATATACCCGCTCAACTGGGGTGCTGAACAAAAGTGAGGCGAGTGTCCCACTAGCAACAAGGACATTACCGATACCCATTATTCCTTGGCTCCCAGAAATGGTGCTTTAGATATCTTAGATATCTTAGATATCTTTAGATATCTTACCCTTTCGATAGTACGATGCTTTGCTGGTCTTTTAATGACAATTCGTATCGCTGTCTTCTTAGTTTAAGATGTTTGTGTAAGATAGTAAGCGTCTTCGACTACGATAGCGCAAAACTACATAAATTTTGGAGTCGATTAAAGCAAGTCAAACCGTGTGCCTGGCGCATACTAAGTTGCTTACACGCGCATTTCAAAGCCATTACAGGTGTTTAGCAGGGTTTAATCTAGGCCGTTTCCGGGGGGAGGGAATTTGCCCTTTTCCCCTCGGAAATTTCAAATTCTCTCCGAAAATGTTGGCATTCTACATCAGCTAACAGCAACCTCCTAACTGACTTTCCCCCGGCCTTGTCAGTTCCCCCTGGAGTCCAGGAGTCTAGATTAGGTACTGGTGTTTAGAACAAGACTAAAGCCCCCATCTTTTTGATTTGTCTTACCCACCATAGGCTGCCACCCGTATGTATGGCCGGATACCCTGGATTTGATCTGGATCTTTAATGATTTGGATTTTGGTGTGCCATCGGCTGATGCTTCTGTGCCTTATGAAGTGGCGCTATAGAAGTTTAAGATTAGATTTTATATTAGATTTAAGTACGGTGTTCTGAATAGGCAGCATTGCATGCACAATACAGGCTTTGTCGTAGTGAATGATGGTTCCAGCGTCAGAAAATTTCAGAAAAATATCTTTCTAGCAATCTAGAGAAACTATCGCTAGAAAAATAATGAACTGGTCAAACTGACGTTTACATTATAACGCCGACCTTGTCGATAACAGTCGCAATCAGAGAAGTACAGTATACGATATATAGCTGATATCCTGATGAAACGTATTTAGATACAGTGTTTATTCTAGACCTTCTCTGGGGGAATCCCGACCCCGCCCAAAGTTTGAATTTCACCCCCTAAAAATTTTTTTTTACATTTTGGCAAGTAGTATGTCCTCCCGATGTCTTTTAGTCTCCAAAAATGTTTAACTCGCCCCAATGTCTAGGTGGCTAGAATAGCCACTGTTTAGAGATAAAGTGTCTGCAAATGCCCAGCTTTATTTTGATATTGTCATCTGGCCGAACCTATTTAGGTCAAATTTTGCCTGTTGAAACAGTTACTGTCAAACTTCATGGTCTTTGCAGACGGGCAAAGTATTTGTGTGTGTTGTGATGAGCAGGTAATTTATTTTTTCAAGTCGTAACAATTTCGACCCCCGTAGATAACAATACAGGTGCTATGATTATCTTTCAATTAATTATGATTCTAGCGAATGACTTAATGTGCGTTAACGACCATTCAATCATTTTTAACAACGCTTCGTGAAATCATTGTGCGAGCTGTGTGCGTAAGGTTAAGCTATTGCTTCACCTGAGAGCAGGGTGAGATTTGTGACCTGGAGCAGTGGGGGGGATATGTCGAGCTTGGGGGGATGTAGTTGTTGGGGAAGTGTAGCAGTGGGGGATGTAGTGGTGTGGGGATGTAGCAGTAGGGGGGATGCAGTTGGGCAGTGGGGGGGAGAATCTTCCCTCCCCCTACAAATCGCGCCCTGCCTGAGAGAGAATTCCAAATATAAACATGAATTTTATGGCATCAGTTCAGATTCACAATGGTTTAATCGATGACGCTCTAAGTCTATCCGCAAACAACGTGATCGACAAGATTTAGTACCGGTAACAAGGCCGAGCTTTGTTGTAATATGTCGGAACTTCGCGTTGCAGCGTGTCTTGGAGCAATGTCCAATGAAACGATACAAATTCCCGAACCTCTATTTTGCATAATCCATGGCTGTCATTTCCGACAAAAGGAAGGCATGATGAAAATGCTTACTTAGAAAAGTTAAGCGGCTCTAGTCGAGAATTTTTTTGTAGTGCAAGAGTTGTGGACAAATTGAACAGCTTAGATGATGTGGGAGCGACAGTTGAAACAGTAAACGGATTCAAAGGCTATCTCGGAAAATTAGGTTATTGAATGCAGATGGATACATCAGTGGTTTTCACACAGGCCTACTTAGCCTCCTAAACAACTTACAATCACATTATTATTATTATTATTATTATTATTATTATTATTATTATTATTATTATTATTATTATTATTATTATTATTATTATTATTATTATTATTATTATTATTATTATAGTGGATTTTCGATGATGCTATTAGTTGCTTAGTTAGCTATTAAATGTAATAGTTGATGGCTATTGGTAGCTATTTAATTGAGTCATTATGTATATTCATTTATGTTTAGAGATGTCCAAATTTTGCGTGAGAGTCGTAGCGAACACCTATCGTGCGAAAATGATCATTTCTGGTAAGACTGTTAGATTATTCAGAAAAATGGTCACAGCTTAGTAGCCACTGTAGCAAAATATTTCCAAAATATGTCAAACTTTATGCAAACGAGCCCCTGTAGGTATCTAACAGCGCTTGAAAATATTTCGCCAGGTTTCATAAATTGGAAACCTGAGGGGTTTGAGACCAGCACCCATAGCGGTGAGAGGGTAAAAAATAGCAGTTGGCACCCTAAGTAGCTTTAGTTGTTAGCTGCTCAGAGATCTTTACTACAGTAAAATTCCCGTAATTAATTTTATTGTCTCCGACGGATGGTTTGTTTGCTCGCAGACATGTCGCTAGATATTGTTCCCAAAAGGGGCGGAAGATGGCCGAGTGGGCTACGCGCTGGAGCGGCAAGCTGACGGAGCGGGTTCAAACCCCGTTAGGGCCCCTAGTGGCTTTCACACATGCAGTAATGCTTCCTAAACCACTTTAAATCACGCTAAGTTTTTTTAACGATTCATGACACACTGACAACATTTCAATTATTGTCTTAATTCGAATTATTTTAATTTCATTTCCGTTCTGCGTTTTAGCTATAGTTGGCTTCGCAAATGCAGATGCAAGTGATTAAGAAAGTATATTATGTTTCGCTTTCAGCTATACTACTTTTGTCTCTCGTCGGCAGTTCCTCGTCTCAGTTAACAACATTACCCGCAGGTTTGAATCTAGAATCGTTAATGAACAGAACTAATTTAAATGTTAAAATTTGTGGCATCTCTACCCATAGATGTAATAAACGTTTTTTACATTTTTTATTTTCCCACGTTTTTGACGTTTTTTAACGTTTTCTTTATTTTTACCAACGTTTTTTATTATAAAAAACGTTGACAACATAAAAACACAGATTTTCTGAAACCAGCTACAACGAGTTAATTAATTAGCTGTCTGCTGTTTAGCCATAGAACATAGTCGATTGATTATTAGAAGGTCATGCAGCTTTACTTAGGCCTAATTGCAGCATAGAGTAAGCATTTTACGACGTCATTGCTGCATAGTGTGACTTGACTGTTGATTCCTCGTGTGTGGGTAAGGCATATTCATTAATCTCGCTCAGAAACGCGTCAAACGTCGATAACGTTTTTTATTCAACGTCTTTTAACGTTTTTAAATTTTCTGTTACGTTTTTTATGTTTTTAACGTTTTTAAAATTAGTTTTCCAACGTTTCTTACATCTATGATCTCTATCAAATACTTTACACTTTACTTCTGGTAATTAGATTAACTTCAGTCAACTCTTCAGAAAATTCAGGAAGTAAATATGATGTAAGGATTAAATAAATAAAAATAGCATAGCTAAACGCAGTGTTTGATGTCCTTTGTCAATTAAAAAAAAACTAGGATTGTTGACAATTCTACAAACCACACCAATTGGATCAACAACGACTGGGTCGACAACAACTGGATCAACAACAACCACACAAACAACCACACTTCCAGCGCTACTATCAACATCGTCAACGTCAACACAAACTGGGTCAACAACAACTGGATCAACAACAACAGGATCAACAACAGGATCAACAACGACTGGGTCAACAACAACTGGGTCGACAACAACTGGATCAACAACAGCCACACAAACAACCACACTTCCAGCGCTCCTATCAACAGCAACATCGTCAACGTCAACACAAATTGGGTCAACAACAACTGGATCAACAACAACTGGATCAACAACAACTGGATCAACAACAACTGGATCAACAACAACTGGATCAACAACAACTGGATCAACAACAACTGGATCAACAACAACTGGATCAACAACAACTGGATCAACAACAACTGGATCAACAACAACGGGATCAACAACAACTGGATCAACAACAACTGGATCAACACCAACGGGGTCAACAACAACTGGATCAACAACAACTGGATCAACACCAACTGGGTCAACAACAACTGGATCAACACCAACGGGGTCAACACCAACTGGGTCAACAACAACTGGATCAACACCAACGGGGTCAACACCAACTGGGTCAACAACAACTGGATCAACACCAACGGGGTCAACACCAACGGGGTCAACACCAACTGGGTCAACACCAACGGGGTCAACACCAACCGGATCATTAACACCGTCTCTCTCGACACCAACTGGGTCAGCTCTCTCTGGGTCAACAATATCAGGTACAGTAATTCATTGTCGTTGTGCAGAAGTCGGATCTGTTTATAGAAAATAGAAATCATCTACCCTGTACGAGCTGAAAGTAATTTAGCTGTTAGCCTAAGTTGGCATCGAATACTGAATGCTTCTTTACGATCTGTCAAACTTTCAGAATTTTTAGGATGTTGTATAAAGAGCCATTGTCAGTAAATTCCCTTCCATTACTTTCTAATATTAAAAATCTATTTCTGGGGAGCTATTAGATGTTCGCATGTCGAAAAAAAACTATGAAATTTCTCTATTATGTAAGGTTCTTAAGAAAATTGAAGGAATTAAAAACAGTTTTGTACAATGTTAACAGTTAGAAAGCTTCTAATTGGCATTGGCGCAACCAGAGTTCCAAAAATAGGGGGCACCATCAAGGCAGACACTCACGTTCCGTTAAGCTCAACTGCGGGGGGTTGGAGTGAACCAGGTAGCCGCAGAATTGAGTTACATTGAAATCAAACCCTGAGTTCTAATATATACTTTGCAGGTATATATTTATATATTCTAATATGCACTTTAAAGACTTTACTTGTGAACATTCGTAGAGAAACCAACGCCTGCAATTCATCTAAATTTGTAGATTATGGTGACAGACTCACCCAAGATAAGTTCTAAGTTCGGGGACAGGTCGGTTACACGGGGCAATCCAGGACTGTGGAACTCACTACCGGACTTTGTCACAAACTCTGACTCTCTTGGAATTTTTCTACGCAATCTTAAGACTTACTTATTCACCATCGGATATTCGTAGTTTTGTAAAGCGCTCTTGTCTTTGGCCACTTTTGCCATGCTTATTGCGCTATAGAAATCGTCTAGCTAATAATAATAATAATAATAATAATAATAATAATAATAATAATTAATAATAATAATAATAATAAGATAATATTTTCTTCGGTTTCCACAAATGATCCTACGACTTTTTCTAGTCTGACTAAGGGGGCTTACTGGGACCTCGTGCCTACGCTAATATGCACATTGGACACAAATAGTCGTCATTGGCATATACTAGGGACCATCTCCACGGCTTAATTTTCCCACGACATGTTAGAAAATCGTTGATTGATAGAGTACATATTAAATTGTGGAATCTTCCTTTCAGAGATTTGTGTAGAATGAAACTTGAATGTAGCAATCGCTTTAATTGTACAAGTATTGAGAATCATATTTGTTAAAAATTTTCAAAAACGCAGTTTAATATTCTTGCAGTAGCTTTGCTACAAGTGATTGTCGCGTCGTTGGTATAGCAAAGGGCGGAGCTGGGGATACTGTTGCTCCAGATCGTGTGCTTTGGAAAATTGATTTCAGAATTATCGACTGTGGAAATTTCTCGCTTTGCTATTTTTACTGCTCGGTTGTAATTAATTTTGCGCTGAACTTTTATTAAGACTACCGTCAGTGAAGTGATGGATATTATCTTAGATACATGTGTCTAGATACATATCTAATCTACCAAAACTGTATCTTTGACAATGTATCTACACTGTAGATATTTTAATGTATTGGTATCTTGTATCTGTATCTCAGATACAATTGTTCTGTATTTAGTATCTTCACTGCCTCAATATACAAGATACTGAAAATCTACAAAACAAAGCTGCTGTTACTAAAAGCAAATGCCTCCCTCATTCAGTAGACTGTGTTAACACTAAAACGGTTGTTGAACACATTGATTGTCAAGGACACTGCAGGATTGGTCTGGATTGCCATATGGCAGATGTTCAAGTGTTAAGGAATTTCATAACTTTGTTCACATTATTCTGTTTGCGCAGACGCTCACTTTCGGCTAATGAAAGTGTGTCTTATAATGTATCTTATACCTAGATGTATTTGAAAATAATCTGTATCTAGATACATTTTGTCTAGGGTATCTTGTATCTGTATCTTAAATACATTTTATCTGTATCTGTATCGGAGATACACTCAGAAAGTATTTACCCATCATTGCCTACAGGTCGCTCATCTCGGGGCGTTCTGCCGATGTAGTGCCGCAATCAGAAAATGCATGCATGTCCTAAGGTTAACGATTAAGTCAACAAATTTGAGACAATTTGTATTGCAATCCTCCTGTTTTATTTTTCTATTTTAAATTATATTAAGGACTTTAACGGCAATTCATTGGACGATCAAACTCACTCTGTAAGGGAGGTAAGGAAAAGAATTCCCGGTCACTACTTTCCTACATCCCTCCCACAGGTCGACTTCATGCATTGCGTCAGTTTGGGTTGGGGTATAGTTGAGATGTTAAAGCGCTTTTGTTGTGGGCCTCAGCCTTGTTACAGCGCTATAGAAATCGTCCATGAATTAATTGAATTGAATTGAAAACATCATTTACTTTTTCAACTTCATACAAGCATTGACATTAACATTTAAACAATATAACATGATCATGTTAGACTGGTTGTATAAACATTTAAACTCATGACTGAACAGCAGTGAACACTTAACTAAGTGATATAACATAGTAAAAAGACATATATTAAACAGCTGAGCTGTTTAATATATGTCTATATGTGAATGAATGAATTGCAAAGTGGCAAGTTTGATGTTGTAATTAACTTATTCAACTAGCTTATTTAGCACAATGAAACAATTAACTCCCCCCCCCCCACTTGACTTGTCGGTCGCTCAGTTACCAAACTGATCTAATTGATTCTTAATTCATACAGTACTTTATATTTCTAAGTCGTCGTATTATTGATGCTATTTGCTCCATGAGTTAAATGAGTTTTCGGCAGTTATTATATCACCTACCGTTTCTTGTCATCTCTATTCTTGAAAAAACCTAGTGTCGAAATTTCTGTGAAACATTTTTGTAGGTCTCACTGGAGCATCGGCCACGACTGTCGGAGGTGCTCAAGGTTAGATGGACTTACTGTTTGTTTGTCTTCCTTTCCATTTTTCATTTTTTAAAGTGTAGGATAGTGAGATCTATAACGGAGGGCTTCTTCTTGTTCGTTCGTTAGTATTCGCCTAAGGGGCCATCCACAAATAACGTCACGCGATTTTTGACAGTTTTCTGATCCCTTCTTCGTCACACGTCTTCACAAAAGTCAGAACCCTCAAATATGACGTCACAACGCGTTATCCCTCCTCTTGTCGTCTTTCGAATGTCATAATTAACGTTTCGTTTGAAAATATTCATTATAATTATTATAGTTGAAACAATATTCAGAAACTTTCTCAAATTCTTCTTTTAAAATGAAGTGTATAATAATTATAAGTGTAAAATACGTTCAATTTTGCGGTAACATAGCATTGTGATATTAATAACAATATTTAGTAATATGTGACGCCACATTTCTGGAAACCCGCCCACCGTCGTCACACATCGTCACAAATGTTTGAACCACCACTCCTTAGTGCGCTATGTCATTTGTGGATGGCCCCTAATATTTCTTGTTCTGCCTGTCGAATCACAGCCGGTCATGCTCACTTCATATTTCTAGAAGAAGATTAAAAACAGAGACAATTTCTACATTAGCAGACAATTTAAAAACAGGAAATCAAAAAGTACTAACAAAAATTGACAAAACAGATAATAATTATATGAGATTATCTGAGATTATAATCTGAGATGGATGCCTCTGAATACAGTAGGCCTATAGGATAATAAGTAGCCTAACTTTTGTCCAAAACGATGGACGAAAGCGATCTGGCTTAATCTCACATTTAAGAAACTGTTGAATTTGGATGCTGTAATCGCAATTGGCGTTAAAACGGTAAAGGTAGCCCCCCGACTCGAACGAGCGTAGGATCTCGGCGCTGATCTCCGTTTACTTGGCAAGCAGCGACGCATTATTCTGGAGTAGTTTGTCTTTGCTAGACCATCGTTTTACCTTAAAAGCTTAACGCTGCTACCAATTTATAGGCGCTAGTTGACACTGTGGCCTACTCGATGCGAAATGGTACAAGAGATTCCCAACTGGGGAGTGAAAATTGACTTATATCAATATGATGGTGGTCAAGCGCGTCAGAACGAATTGTTTTACCAGGGGGTGCATTTCGTTGGCCACTTGGTAAATTGATATGATGTTACCTGTTCCTCCTTATGAATCCGACGCAAAGGGGTGAACTACAGCCATAGTTTTTGCCTTCCAGGGGGTGCGCAGTGAACCCCCTAAATTTTCCAGGCGGTGCAACTGCACCCCTGCACTCCCATTTCCGACGGGCCTGATGGTGGCGCTTTAAAAGGTGTAAGATAAGCGAATCTTAAGCTTTCTATTCGATGTCCTTATGTCTGCGTCTAGGTGGAAAGCTGTCTCAGGGCGCCGTAATCGGCATCATATTCGGCGTACTCGCCGGCGTTGCACTCTTGGCGTTCGGAATTTGGGCTTGCTATCGCTGCTGCTGGGCGGCCCCCGCCCTGCCGGTCGCCAGATTGGGAGGAACGCCCTGGCCGACGTCCTACGTCTACGATGTGACCAGCAGCGCACAAATGCGTCCACAACTGGCCTACATAAGAGACGCCGCCGATTACGGGGTTTACAACAGGATACCGTCCTATATCGATCGGAGCATGCTCCGTCCGGCAAGCTACCGTGCAAGCGGTATTCAACTACAGAACGTATCGCAGCCGATCAGGGTCAGTCGTTTATGTGACTAGCAAGATACAGTAACAGAGGCGTAGCGAGGGGAGGCAGATGGCATATGCCCGGGGCACCGAGGTGAGGGGGCGCCAAAATAGGGTTTTGGGGTTAGTTACGTAGTTGTATAAAGAAGAAGCAATTGCGTTCGACGATCTTTTTTCTTCGTCGGGAGCAAAGGGAGAGGGGCGCCGTAGAGAGTTGAGGGGGCGCCGAGAGAACGGCAGGTGATGACCCTTTTTTACGTCGGGAGGGGGCGCCAACAGTATATCTTGCCCCGGGCACCGGATACCTTCGCTATTATTATTATTATTATTATTATTATTATTATTATTATTATTATTATTATTATTATTATTATTATTATTATTATTATTATTATTGCTGTCGACTTGTCTCAGGTTTTCAGTTTATAAGGAAAGTTTTGACTCACTAACTGAAGTTTTATCTATAAAATTTTAGAATTCTCTTATTATATCATCATTCATCAATACCAGTTTTGTCTTGACGTTTCAGTAACGCTTTCTAAATTAAGTATTTTCCCATGAGGTGATTAAATTGGGATAATAAAATCGATTTGTTGTTGTTTTTAGGGAATATCGAATACCGATAATATGAACTACAGCCTCGTGTATATAAAGTAGATTTCTACACGGACTAATTCAATCTGCTACTACGGATTCGATTTGTTCTTTGTAAGCGGAAGGATATTGGAAACCTACGATTTCGCAGTTTTGGTTCGTCGTTCGTTCTAACTATAAATTTTGCTGCTCTTGCTGTTTGGTCCAGCTGCAGATTTTAACATTTCATTGCAAGTTTTGGCTACTGTAACCAGGCCCGCCGAGAGGGGGCGGGGAGAAAATTCACAGGGGACCCGACGATCTTTATGGGACCCGGGGTAGGATTTTAGGTTAGGGGTTGGGGTTAGGGTTAGATGAGGGCCCGTCAAAGGCACTGCATGCTGACGTTGACAATCAAAAAAGTCCTTACCAGATTTTAAACTTTCTAGGGACCCCGCGGATACTCTGCCCCGGGGCCCGGAATTTCTCTCGACGGTCCTGACCTTAACGTACGAATAAAGAGTATTTTGTGGGGGAAAAAATAACAGCCATTGACAAGACACTATCTCCAGTTATTCAGATTAAGCTTTTAACCGCATAAGGATATGAACTCTACGTGAATCCAAGAACTCTGTGTCAAAGTATAGATTGCTGTTTACTTTTACAAGGTATTTCAAAATCGTGCTTTGACGTACTCTAACTATTTCTTGGAATGCAAGAGGTGCGTTAATCAATTAGCTGTTTGGTTTTTTTATAGTTAGATACTGATGAACACTCAGCTGTATAGACATTGCATAATGTGATATCATTGTAAAGGGGAATATTTAATATTTGACAATTAACGCGGTTATTTTAATATCGGATTCGACCAATCAGGTAACCAATGTGTGTAACAAATGCATTACTAATCTACTTGCTTGTTTTAGTTATGTACACGTACGTGTTTAATTAATTTCATCTCTGTTTATTTTCACGGGGCGGAAAGTTAGCAGAGTGGTAACAACACTGGACGATGGAGCAGAAGGTCGCGGGTTCAAGTCCCGCAGGAGCCCTAAGGTCGACTCAGCCTTAGTCGTTAGAGGACGGTGGTAAATTTAGGAGCAGCGTTAAGCGTGGGTCTGGAGAAAGTAATGGCAACCTACACCAGATTAATGGCTTATACCACCTAAGTCCCTGATTGCCTCAGAGATGTCCATGGGTCCATTTTTAGAACCCAATCCAACCCAACCCGTCAAATCTCCAACCCAACCCAACCCATGCCGATAATAGGTTTACTTGACCCAACCCAATTCACTGCAATGCATTACAGTCTCTTAAGTTTTCTGACCCAACCCAACCCACCATTAATATGGAAAGTCTGACCCAACCCAACCCAACCCATGGGTTAACCCAACCCATGGACATCTCTGGATTGCCTAGACCGAAGATAAGCGCCGGAACCCAACGCTCGGACTCGAGTACGGACTTACCTTTACCTTTTCACTTTTGTTTTCATGACAGCGTTTGATTAACTTACTTTTATACTTTCATTTTAACTTTCCCAAGCATTAATTTGACTTCTCTTATCGCTCATTGAATATCCCACAATTTACACCGTTTTAAAGCTGCAGTTAGGTATTGATTAATTTTTCCTATCACTTTTTAAGCAATCTATATATTGCTGCTTACTCCATATGAAGCAATGTGAAGATCAATTTTAATTATTACCTTCATATTATCTGTAACATACAAATGTTAAATCTATTTTAAACGCTGAGTTACATACTTAACCGACTCGACTTAGCAGTAGTTAGGCCCTAAGGTTTCAACGCCCACTGCTGTAACTTGGAGAGTTTCGTCTCTGTCATTCGGACGAAGCAGAGTTTGTTTTCAAACACACGCCTTTTTTTCTAACGCATAGGTCTACGCCATAATCGTCAGTTGAATGAACGACTTCGGTATTTAAAAAAATATATACAGTAAGCAGGCGTAACTGTCTCGACCGAAGCAGTGTTGTACAATAGACAGGCAAACATAGATTTATTTGCGGGTGAGGATATGTTTGCGAGGCCCTACCCGTTGGTCGTACGTTCGCACGGAATACGTTGGTAATAATTAATTGAATCAAGCGGTTCTCTGCTGAGCATAGATCAGCTCTACTGTTATGCCGTCAAATCGCCTATTTCAGAATGAATACATTGTCACAAGAGGCGCAAAAAATGGAAAGCTTAATTGATTAGGCCTAAAAAGCACCATGTCTTATTATTCAGAAGATCTGACGCCATTTGAAAAGGAATTTCTATTTAGTTTTCTTTTCGGTGAGTAAGGTGTTTTAAAGCTGTCCACATAGGCGAAAGATTGACGCCTTAAAACGAAACAAATAAAAAACAAGCAATTCTCCACGCGCAATTTTATTTTGACAAATTCATGAGTGTGTGTGAGAGAGAGAGAGAGAGAGAGAGAGAGAGAGAGAAGTCATTGTTGACCACCTTCTCGGACAAAACTTTAAAATTAATCCAAAGAGCAGTCTAATCACAGGCCAAAGAATCTGAGCTCTTACTTACTTACTTACTTACTTACTTACTTTTATAGCTACGTGCACACGACGTGCAGACATGCATGCCTAGGAAATGACTTTATTTTGCCCAAAACTAAAAGGAATGTTCAAAACACAAGCAGACAAACACGACCTCAATTCTAGTGAATGTAATGGCAATAGTAATGACAATGAATAGTAATGACAATGAACAGCTTAAATCAGGGTTGTCCAACTGGCGGCCCGCGGGCCAGTTTCATCCGGCCCCAGTGGCATAGCGAGGGGCAGAGGGGCGAAGCGCCCCAGGTGGCACATTTTCGAGATTTCCTAATTTTTTATAATTAGTAGCCTTTATTAGGGTTTTTTGCTTGGCAAACTTTTTTTAAAGACTTGATTGGTAAGGTTTTTCCAGGAAATTTTGAAAATTTTCCGCCGCGAAAAGGCGGCACTTTTTATTTCGCCTCAGGCAGCACTTTGCCTAGCTACGCCACTGTCCGGCACCCCACTGAGATTAGGAAAATAACCAGTGTTTATTCTAGGCCTTCTTAGGGGGAATTCCCCCCCCCCAAAGTAAAAAATTCCCTCCCCTCAAATTTTTTTATATGTTGCATGGGGGATAGAAATTTCCCCCCAAAAGTGTGGCGACTCAGACCTTGCCCCCAAACATTTCAAAATCCCCCCAATGTCAAGGGGGCTAGAATAAACACTGAAAATAACGATTTTAGCTATAGGACCGGCTATTACCTTTATTTTATAGGACTATGCTAGGACTAGGAGGTTACCAAATTGCTTACTTATTCACGCTCCACAGGTGACGGCGATTATTAAAATTACTTATTTACTACTTATTACTAACTTACTTGGGGGCCTAC